>VMDR010003336.1:44873-73684 GCA_007922815.1 Macrotus californicus
GTAAAATTCAGTGTTTTGGCCTACTATTTAGTAATTTTTTTTTAAAAAGAAAGGATTAACTTAGCTATTTTAGTACTCACAATTTATAACAAATCTGAATTAATTATTTACTTAAAAACATATAAATAAGCTTCTCCTACAAGACATATTGAAAAGAAAAAATGCAATGTTTTGCCTTCTGTTTCAATGTCTAGCTATGAAAAAAAATTAAACTAATCTTTTTTTCCCATTGGTTTGAAAAACAGGAAGAAAAAGCCAAAGCATATTTATTGTCTATCAATTCTTAGATTCTCCTTTAAACATGACCTTGGAGTATCTCCTAGTATAGACAGTGCTTTGTCAGCATTTACCTCTCCATAAATACTACACACAGTATTTACTGTATTAATATATAATACTACTAATATATATGTGTGTATACACACACACACACACACACACACACACGCACACACGAGGTCTGTCTGGAAAAAGTCCAACCAATATAACGAGAACTGTTTGTGTGACACTGATATAAACTGGCAGCCAAGGAGCGTGTCCTAGAATGTGCATGTGTGAACAATGGTGACTTCACTGTACTAGTCAGTGGGGGTGGTAGATGCCGTTGAGTGAGCATGTGTACTGTGTGGCCAACACATTCAAAATGACTGAGCAAGTTGAGCAATGAATCTGCATCACATTTTGTGTTAAGCTTGAACATTCCTCTGCGGAAACTATTCGTATGAATCAGAAGGCTGCAGCTATGGGCAAGTGGTAATGGGCAGCTTCATCAGGACAATATGCCCACTCATGTATCACATCTCCTGCAGTTTTTTAGAGAAATTTCAAATCACCCAGGTGACTCAGACCCCTACAGCCCAGATTGGGCATCCTGTGACTTTTGGCTTTTCCCAAAACTAAAATCACCTTTTGAAAGGGAAGAAATTTCAGACCATCGATGAAATTCAGGAAAATACAATGGGGCAGCTGATGGCAATGGGACTGAGACATCATTGTCCTACGTACAACGTTTCTTGCATCTTGTATCTTTTCCAATAAATGTCTCTATTTCGCATAGTACATGGCTGGATACTTCCTGAACAGACCTCGTATGTATATCTATGCACACACATATACACATACTATATATACATGTATATACTGTATGTGCACATAAATTATTGAAGATGGGGAATGGCATTACGCTTACCATAGCCCCGGCTGTTGTCATGCAGGCCTTCCCTCTGGCTCCTGAGTCCAAGTTTGCTATAAGGGGCGTACAAACACTTGAAGCTGCATTACGAAGACACATACCTTCTTTTGCCTTTATTCCCCAAGTTTAATCTGCAAGTATCCAGTCTCTAAATTCAATTCTCTAGTTTTTTTCACGTATTTAATCCTTACACTAATATACTTACCCTAAACTTGCCTCATCTATCACTAACCTAGAAAAGTTTACCAGCTAGTCAGGTATTGTGATCCAGACAAAAATGTAAATATCTATTTTTTTTTAAGTTAGCAAAAGTCATACATTTAGGAAAGAAGGTCTCTATGACATCATTTGTCCTTTGAAAGCATTTCTGTCTGCTCCTATGACACATGCTTTCAGCATCAGCAATGCCTCAGGTACCTCCTCCCATCACTTTTGACTTGTGGAAAGGAGGCCACTCCCATTCCTCAGGTGAGAACCCTGAGGTGCGGTCAGAGTAAGTGGCTTGCCCAAAGTTTACAGCAGAATTCAGGACCTGATCCAGGTCTTTCAGATCTAAGTCCATCAAACTTACCATTACTTCATATTCAATCACAGACTTCTCTAAAGAACCAAAAACCTACACACAATTTAGAAGTTTCTTCTTTCAAACTCTAGGTTTTGACAAAGATTGATTTGTAATGTTACATTTCATTTTCTGACAAGACTGTCAAACACGATTATTTTGTATACAGTAACATCATAAAAATATCAACATTTTAAATAGATCATAAACTTCATGGCTTTATCATTAAAAAAGCAGTGAAATGCAGAATCTTTAAATCAATACTGACTTTAAGGGTAACATCTAAAATGAGTCAAATATTTGTGTTGCAATAGTATAAACAACATTTAAAAAAATTGGGGGTGAGGATTCCCATGCAAACCAGCAGAGAAGACGAGGTATCGCTGAGGCACAGCCTCAGATAATTCCTCATTTTACAGATGAGGGCAGTGTGGCCAGGGAAGGTCAGGACTATACTCACAGCCCTTTCAGTTGGACCCAGTGCCCTTATTGCTGCTTTACTGCCGCGTTTATGTCTGGGTTGGGCCATCAAATGAACCTCACAGAAAGACAAGTCTCTCACAGGCGCCCAAACCGAAGGACAGTCACAGCACGAGAAAGACTGCCGGTCTCCAACGAGAAAAGAAACCTTTTCGCGGATGGGTTTACCATGTCATCTACTCTCACACACTCACAGCTTCCTCTAGTGTGCCGCAAAGAAAGGGAAAACAAATTAAACACTTGGTATTTGTATCCCTAAGAACAGAACAGAGTAGTAGATGAATTAAAAGGAAAATAAGTTATTTTGGTAGGATATTTTCACCAGTTAATTTCTGAGTGTTTTCTGTCAGAGTGATAAGGTCAAGTATAAGAACATTCTACTGATAATTTTTATTACAATAACATTTTTGAATATCCAAACGTGTTTTAACGATACTTTATATCTAAAAGTCTTGAGATAGAGGTAGAAAATGTGCATCACACTGGTAAGAATCCAACAGCACTTTTCACATACAAATATCTTTTTGTACTCTCCCTAGACAGTTTGAAATGAAACATATTACAAATTAATCTAAAATAAATTACTTTTCTCAACTGCGGCCATTGGCTGTCACCTTACTAAAAACACCATTTAGCCAAAACTCAATATCTAGCTGTTTGATTTAGTGCAGGCCACTGAGGTTTGATGAAAGCAAGAAAGTGTGAAAATTTAAAACCCTTAAAGCAAATACAGAACATTTTATAGGTGATGAAAATAATTGAGTATGAATCTGTATTTTATTGCAACTTTTCACAAAATTGCCCTGTCCTAAATAGTCAAGTGTCTTGATTGAATAGACTTTAATATTCCAAAAATGACCTATCAAAGGCAGACTTTTCCCATCAGCAGCTCTCATCGCCTTCAAAGATTTCTCATTTTACAGGGATTAGTCCACAGGGCCCTTACTGTGCTGAGGGTCCACTGTCAATATGCAGTGGTTCAGGGGTTCAGGGAAAGATGCTAACACTGTTATCAAAAACCTTGATGCCCTAAAGTGCTCAATCAATCTGTCTGTGTAATGAGTCCACGAAGAATTTGGTTTCCAGGGAGGTAGGACAGCTATTCTGCATTGGCACCCTATTCAAAGTCGCACATCTGTGCTTCCTTCCCTCCAAGAGGCATGTCATTGCACCTCTTCCTTTCCTCGTTCCTTTCAACAATGAGGTGATAGGCTGTAAAAATGTTATCAAATGCCAGTTGTTATAGAGAAAGGTTCTAGCACTACCTCCAAACTTGAAGTGAGGAAGTGGGTGAAAACACTGGTTGATGGAAAACAAAGGGAAAATCGTAATTTAAGGAAGAATTCTTACATGTCTAAAGAAAAGTCCTGTGTCCAAAGAAGAATGTATCTGAGAGGGAGTCCAGAGTTGGGAATGACAGGCTCATCAGAAACTGGACTCCTCCGTGGGTTGCTTAGGGTCAGGGAAATCAGCAGCCCTTTGTAACAGCACTACCCAAAAGCAGGGCTGCCAGCTCAGTGCTGGGCCACCATGTGATGTGTCCAGTGGGTGTCCCTAGGGAAGGTCTTTAGGGGTGTTCATAGTGTATCCTACTGACTGACATAAGGCTTTCCCCCACCCCAAAGTCGGCATCCTAAAGTTTTCTCTTGAAGATTCCTAGTGTATGGTAGCATACTAAAGTAATCTTTTCTTTTTTAAAGATTTTATTTATTTATGTTTATAGAGAGGGGAAGGAAGGGAGAAAGAGAGGGAGAAAAACATCAAGGTGTGGTTGCCTCTCATGCACCCCCAACTGGGGACCTGGTCCACAGCCCAATCATGTGCCCTGACTGGGGATCAAACCTGCGACCCTTTGGTTCACAGGCTGGTGCTCAATCTACTGAGCCATACCAGCCAGGGCTAAAGGAATCTTTTATATTTGGTCTTACCAAGTATTTCTTAAGCCAATCCAGTCACGGAGATTTTTATGACTGCATTGTTATGAGCTGAACTGTGTTGCTCCATGACTCCCTGGCTGAAATGCTGACCCTCGGTATCCCAGAATGTGGCTGATTTGAAGGAAGGGTCTTTAAAGAGGTGATTAAGTTAAAATGACTTTGGGCGGGGGTGGGAGTGGAGGACTCTAATCCAATACTACCAGTGCCTTTTTAAGAAGAAGAGTTCAGGACACAGCCATGCACAGAAGGAAAACCATCTCAGGACACAGGGAGAAGGTGGCCATCTGCAAGCCAGGGAGAGATGCCTCAGAAGAAACCAATCCTCCTGACACTTGGATTTTGCACTTCCAGCTTGCAGAATCGTGAGGTTATAAATTCCTGTTGCTTAAGCTACTAAGCCTGTGGTACTTTGTTATGACCAAACTAATCAGTTGCCAGAGCAAACTAATAACACTGTCAAGATTCACTGAACAGAATACTATCGTACAGCAAAAATGTCCCTATACTTGTAGGGACGTGTGGAACGTCCATGCCTATCTTACGGTTGCCTCCCACCATATGAGCAACTGCTACTAATATATGATTAACAACTGTGAGGATCATTATTTTTGAATGCTTGTGAGTTGCAGATTTACAGATACTTCTGCAGTTTGTTTTAATTTTGTCCAAGGATCTTTTCGTTGTTGTTGTTAGGAAAAATAGAAAGGGTAAAAATGCAGATGTAATGTCTTCACATCTGCAAGTGCCTACATACCCCAAGAACTGTGCTGCACATGGAAAAATAAAATAAGACCTGCCTCTTGACTTTAGAGTTGGGAGGAGAAGGAGACATATTAAACAAATATCACTGCAATTTATTATTTCATTTCAGTTTTGATAAGTGTTATAAAAGAAAAATATAGTGGCAGCTGAACTATAATTACATATGACAGCTTTTACTGAACAAATCCAAGGCAGATAAAATAATGTTGGAAATGAAATTTGCAGTCTTGTTATTCACAGTAATATATTAAAATCTGTATTATTCTTTTTAATTTCAAATAAGCTTCATTAATGATCATCACTTAGTGGTATGTATTTATTCACCTTCTTAATATTATTTTTGGTGAGAGAGAGATCTAGAAAACATTAAGAAATAAGAAATATACTTCAATATAAAATATTTTCCTCTATTATTTTTCACATAAAATAAAAAAATGGATCATTGCTATCTGATTTCATTGCTGATATGTATTTAAATTTAAACAATCATACCAGAATAGATTGCTATTTGCTAAACTATCCAAAAAAATGTTCTGTGTTTCCAAAGAAATGCTGGGAATCCAGATTTCCATGTGTATGTTGCACATTTGAATGGCATGTCATTTATGACACTGGGGAAAATAGGATTTCAGCTTTGGCTAATAAAATATTGTAACAGTCAGATTCTCTGTTTCAAATGGGCATGGTAACATTTCTTCATTTATGCAAAATAAAAGTTATTTTCAAGTCATCTGTTTTCACTTTTGCCTTTCCATTTCAGCTTCGTGCCTCGGCTCCATTTACTGCTTAGCTGAGCAGTCCTGGTCTCTCTCCTCTTTTGTTGCAGCCTGCCTATTGCTCTTCCATCAAACATATAAAGCCATTTTTTTATCTTTAAAATGATTTGTGTTCTAGGAGTATACTGCATTTACATGCATAAATAATTATTGTAATCATGCTATTCGTTCTTTGAGACTCTAGGCATCATAATATCATATAATATCAATGACTAATAATTATCAAGGGTTCATTCTGTATTAGGTCCCATGCTAAAATCTTTATATACCCTATTACATTGAATCCACTTAGTACCCCTGGAAAGTTGGTTGTATTAGTGGCTGTTTTTCTTTCTTTCTTTTTTCTTTTCAGTAGAAAATAAATTTTAGGGAGGGTAAGCAATTAAGATTTCAATCCAGTCCTATTGGATCACTGATCCCAGATCCTGAGTTCCAAGATCACTGACTGATAGAGTGAGTGAGAGGTTCAATCTAGGAAGAGTCTACAAGCTCTGAAGGATGAAGATTTTCCATAAGCAATTCTCAAGTTCAACATTCAAATAACCATGTGCATAAATTATCCAAGGTATATGCAAACATCATCCAGCTTTAAAATATAGAATTCTACAGATGTCTGTGATATGGAGTCACTGATAGACATTTTTGTTAAATTTACAACTTCACATGATGACAATTATGGGTTGATCACTAGCAAGAAAATACTTGTGCATAGCTAAATCCACAATGGTGGTTTAATATTAAAAATAGGGCAGTACTCTTTGTGAGTTCCACTTAAGGAAAACAGCTGGGGTTTGGATTGTTTATTAGGTGAAAATAATACCCAATTGTCTTCAGAAATCCAGGACGGGCAAAATGATAAAGTTAACGCAATTAATGCAATGGGCTTGCAGGGCAGTAGTTTTCAGGACAAAACACACCTACACAAGCTCACCAATACGCTGTAATTAGACTGCACACATCGAGTCCCCGTGATGGGCCAGGAGCTACCCAAGCTTTGGCAGCACTGCAGAGTTCAAAACCAGCCCAGTCCTCACTCACGTGGAGCCTCCAAGCTTTCACTTACAAGGGAAACGTAAGCAAAGGGGGTCACCACTGGGAACTGGCCACTTGGGACAAACCTCTCTGAAGTCATAATTTATCAAGCTTAATTTTTTCTTTATGTGTTGGGTTTGATAGGGAAAGAAAATGGGCAGAGGCTATGTCATGTCCATCATGGCTCTCAGGGTTCAGCCCACCACCCTTCATTCTAATAGCTTTTGAAGCACTGATTCGAACACCCCAGGGATACCTCGTGGGAAGTTTGTAGCTACAACACAGCACCAGTTAGACAGGGGAGGGGCTGGTTCAGGCCGAGTGTGAGGAAGGGGCCCCAGAGGAATGCTATCCTTGACCATCAGAAGTCCACGGCCAGATATGGAAGGATTTACAACTGAAAATATATTTGAAATACATTCAGGAGTCCATTTTATCCCACTTAAATAGAAGGCAGACGAGTGTAAATGGAACACTTGGCCTAGAGATCTTCAGAACTTGATACTACTTTAAGAAAGCCAATGAAGGAAATCTAAAGACAGATGCCCAGTGTGGACACAATGGGAAGCAGGAAAACTTCCACACACGTATTTTAGCTTATTTGGAAAAAGGAAAATAGTAAATTATCCAGTTCTCAGAAGTGTGTGATTTCCAGCACAAATGTGCCCCCTGCAGCTGATAGACCTGGAGGGGCTGTGTTGTCTCAACGGCCAAATCCTGGGCTGTAGCCACAGATGGAACTGTGGATGGTCTGAGGCCCCTGAGCCTAGTAGCCAAGTCTCCACTGTCACCCAGCTGAGGGGCCAAAAAAGAATCAGCTCTGGACAACCTGTGGGTCCAGAGCGAAGTGAGTTATGATGCTGCTTTGCCCAGCCAGGCTCAGACACTACTTCCAAGCGCTGATCAAGTGCTCCCTGAACTGCTGTTAGAGAGCTGTATATTTTGTGATTTCAAGGAGTAAGCGGGAGCTATTTCTGGGAAGGATGCTTCAGAATTTGGAAGCTTCATTTAGGATACCTCCTCCAGAAATGTAAAAGAATAATAAAAAATAAACACCAGTAGTTAGGGGGAATTTGATTAAAGCCAGTCTGCAACTTAACTTCCTAATCAGGAATGCTGAGTATTTAGTATTATCAGAAAACTCAATTTTAGTCCTCTGATTTGTGTTTCATCAGAATGTGCAGGACTCTGCCCACTGGTAACTGCTGAGGCTTTTCCCTCTCCAGCCGGCTGGGGCTACTTCCTGTTTCCCACGGGAGCTCTCGGGGTTTCCGGGCACGCAGGTCCTCCCCCTGTGTGGTCGTCTTTTTCCTGGAACATGCGGGACGATGGCCGAAGAAGAAGCAGGCAGGGTCTTTGACGGCAGGGTGGCCAACTCCTCAGGCCACCTCGGTGTGTCCCACGACATCCAAGCGTTCACTTTTTGTTTCTTATCATAGCATATGCATTTTATGGTTCAGGAAGAGAATCATGCCGTGGCTTTAGAAATGCAAGATGCTTCACGGGGCAGTACACTTTGGACAGATGGGTCCAGACGGGTGGACTCGGGAGGCCACACAGCAAGCCACTGTGCACCTCGCTCTGGGCTGCTTCTGCCTCTTGGGCAAGGGAAGAGCTGCTTCAGGTCAAGCCTGTGCCTCCACTCTTTTTAGCTGTTGCATTTGAGAGACACACTTACCAAGCCATGATTGGTCCAGTCTGTCCCAGAGTTCTCCGCTGGGTCAACCTTCTTAAAGACTAGGGTGAGCCTATGTCCAAGTTTGGGGGAAAAGCCTTGTTTTATACCTGATGCCTCAACTTGACAATTATCAAAGCACTCACACTCTCAAATGAGCTGCAGTGTAGAAGATCAGTCCGCGGGGCGGCACTACTGGCCCTTCCCCACTCAAAATCTTTATACTTCTTCCCATCCACTGCTATCTCCCTAATTTTGCAAACTGTTTTAAAACAACGATTTATTTTTAACTTACTTACACTGTTTTGCAGGCTGTGCCAGAAATTTATGTATTTATTTATTTTTGTGTTTACGTTTGTCAAAGCTAATTTAAGCAGATACATGAGAAGGAGATTTTGGAGATGAATGTGCTGCACATCAGCACATGGAGGGCAAGGGTTTGGGGAGTTAATTTTTCTGCTTTGACTAAAGAAGCAACAAGCGCCAAAGCGGCAGACTTTACATTGTGGTGAAGACTAAAAACACCTATCTTACGTAGCCTAGCAACAAGCAAACTAAAAAAATTGTTGCAACACATGATACAGGTATAGTTTAAAATTTGAAATATTGTGTTGAATTGTTTGATCTGTAGTTAAGTCAATTTGCCTTTCTTGGGTCTTGGTCGCTACACCTATAGATTATGGGATTGGATCAGATGTCTTAAAGAATTTAGTCATTTGTAAAACTTGGTTCTGTGACTGTGAAGTTTTTAGGCAGGTCCCCTTGAGAAACAAATGTAAAAGCTGCTATGACAAAAATCAGCCTTTACTTTTCTCTCTATTTACCCACAGCCTTCAAAAGAAAGGTGAGTCTTCCATATCCTTCAATACCCAGATGATTTTTCAATTAAAATAAATTAATAAAAGTGAAGAAATCTTTTTTATATCCATCAAATTTAAATGATTAAGTAAATCCCATCAAATACTTGTTGTCATAAAGAACTTAGCTTTTAAAAAAATCCTATTATTGAATAACCTTTTTTTTCCCCCTAAATGGATTATTTTCCCCTGGAATTGATTATGGTTGATATACTCAGTGACCTTAGAAGTCAGATAGGGCCTTTGGGGCCCTATGTCAACTATTTATAAAGCTTCTCAGTGTTTATGGTGATACAGTTTCTCAAAGGCCTTTGTGAGTAGGTGTTATTATATGAATCCACAGTGATGACTTGGCCCTCAGTCCTCAAGTTAAACCCACACAAAAATTAAAAATCCATGAAAATTAAAAAAATATGTCTTAATATGATATTCTAGTACATTTAATATTCTATTTTATTTTAACTTCAGACTACGGAGTATATAAGTCACCAAATTCAAAGAGTGGATTTCTACTTAGAAAGGGTAAAGTTTCAGGATCCAAAAGAGATACCGGCTCTCCTGTCTGCCTGCAGATGGTGGCTATGCTGCAGAATTCAGCTGAACATGCTTCTTTTTAGTTTCTCTCTATGAAGTCGTTATGGGTTGAGTTGTGTGCCCCCCCAGACTCAATTCACATACTGAAGTCCTAACCCCCAGTACCTCAGAACGTGACTGTATTTTTAGATAGGGCCTGTAATGAGGTCTTAAGGTTAAATGAGGTTAAGGTTAAATATGGTCATTAATGAGGTCATGAATAAGGTTAAGGTCAAATGAGGTCATTAGGGTGAGCCTTACCGCAACACTATTGGTGTTTTTGTAAGAAGAGAGGAGGACACAGACAGGCACAAAAGGGAGACCAAGTGAAGGCGCAGAAGGCGGCCACCTTCCAGCCAAGGTGAGAGACCTCAGAACAAAACACCTCAGGCAGCACCTTAACCAAGGACTGCTGGATTCCAGAGTTATGAGAAAATATGTTTCTGTTATTTAAGCCACCTAGTCTGTGGTACTTTGTTAGGGCGGCCTAGCAAATTGATACAATAAACAACTGTAAGATTTTCATTTTAAACGTGGAGTAGAATAAAAATGATTCAGTGAAAATAAACTATAACACACACATTTTCTGGTATTTACAAACAATACTGAAATGTAAAATCAATTATTTTGATATTTGGGTTGGAAAAGACAGTCACAGATAATGACAAATGATGGTAAGAATCTCACGATGTCTCTTTCAAAAACAAGCGCTGCCGCCATTGTACTGAAATGGCTGACTGTTTCTTCTCTGAGTGACGTAAAGGATGTGTGTGGAAAATTCTGCTGGGCTGCTGTGAAATGCCCAAGTCCTGTCCCCAGACATGGTGACTCCCGCCTACATGAGCACCTGCCCCTCTCCTGGAGTGCCAGGCTTCCCCCTCACAAAGTGTCCTTGCAGTGGTCAAGGGACAAGTGTCTGGATACAGGTAAGGAAGTTAGAGGCAGGAGCGTGAGAATCAGACACTATTAAAAATCATCCCCCCTGTTTATGTCTGAGGGAAATAATGGAGCCTTCGGTGAAAGGTAGAGACCACCTGATGAATATTCCCAGCTGAGGCTGCATGAAATGTGCCAAATCCTGAAACGAGGGTGGGACTGCAGAGAGAGGAAAAGGGGGGAGAGGAAGGGGAGAGGGAGGGAAAGAAATATGAGAAGCAAAGAATACATAATTTGGGGTAACATGCAATTGCAATCTCCAAATTCAATATGAAATGTGTGGCAAGATAATTTATGCTTGGTTTCGTGAAAATTGACTGAGTTCCCTTCAACCACTCATTTGCTAAAGCTTTTCTTTTCTTTTAAATACATGGAGAAGATAATGTCATTTGCAAGAAGAAGACAACATGATTATGGGAAATACTAAAATAGGGTTTTATCTGAATCAGATCCATTGTTACTTAGGTAAGTATCTATGGGATTGGGGGTCAAGGTTATCTTTAGTATATTTAGAGATAAATATACTAAAATATTTACCAAATATTTTTAAGTGGCTTGTTTTCAAAGTCTGAGCATAAAGCTGCTAAGAATCAGGCAGTGCACAGACATTCTACAAATGTCTATTCTGGTTACGTATAGGTCAAGGCTCAGAGGATACAAGCAAGAACCAGATGAAGTCTGTGTCTTCAAAGGTCTTACTTTTTCGCAAGGAGTGAAAAATAGACACGAAATCCATCAACAGACTGAAATGTATGATTTCAGAGATAGAAAAGAGCTAAAAAGAAAACAAGAAACAGCCATTTGGTAAAGAACGACTTGGTGGTGCTGACAGCAGGGCTAATTTAGCCAGGAGGGCTGAAGAGGGCACTTGGAGGAGATTTGAAGCTGAGACAGAAAGGGGATGGCCAAGTAAACTCTGGGGGAGAGAGATTCAAGAAAAAGGAAGAGCCAGTGCAGATACCCTGAGCCAAGGCCAAGCTTAGCATGACCAGGGAGACAGACATGAATGGCTGGGTGGCAGTGAATGAGGGAAAAGTCAGACATAATTGTGGACATTTGGACTCAGGTGGGCGAGGTCATACAGATCCCCCTTGGCCAGGCAGAGGAACATGGGTTTTACCTTAATTGCATTTGATTTTAAGCAGGACTGGACTTGATCTGGTTCATATTTCTAAAACACCCCTCTGGCTGCTGGGTCAAAAACGGACTGTTTCAGGTGAGAGGAGAGGGTGAGAGATTCAAAGAGGGGTGAGATGACTGCCTGTTGGGGTAGGCCGTCCGCGAGGTGGTGAGCAGTACTTGGATTTAGGGCAGCGTGTGGAGGTAGAGCCGAAAGCACTTACTGATGAATTCATTGGGGGGTGCTAGGGTAAGGTGGGGATTGGAGAAACTTAACCAAATGTGTGTGCACTTCTGTCATCTTGAAAATTTTCTTTTTTCTGTTGAGGTGAAGAATACAACATCATCCCTGACCAGTGTGGCTCAGCTGGTTGGAGCACTGTGCTGTAGTTGAAAGGTTGTGGATTCAATCCCTGGTCCACATAGGAAGCAACTAATTGATGTTTCTCTCTCACATTTATGTATCTCTCTTTCCCTTCCTCTCTCTCTAAAAGCAATGAAAAAATGTCCTCAGGTGAGGATAAAAAAAGTAAAAAGAAAAAATAATCCCATCAGGCAAAGCCTTCTTAATTTGAAATGCCAAACATCTTTGAATTTCATGGGTAGAATGGAAATAAAACTTCTCTTAAAAAGTTGATCAAATGCTTCAAATACATCACATGTATTAGTAATAGCTGGAAAACTAAACTCTTGCAGAAATGTGGAATGGGGTTCTTATGTTGATCATTTGGACTTAGAATCCTCTGCACTGTTAAGATGATACAGTAAAAGACACTTTCAGAAAAGACAGTCAAAAACAGAAGGCCATCCCCTTCCTGCTTTTACCCACACACACTCCAACTCCTCTCTCAATAAATACTTCTAATGCCAGGAAAGAGTACTTGGAAACTCTGGCTTGCCTTATTCACTAATTCAAGAAGGATTCTGTATTCATTGGTAAACAAAAACCTACAGTGAAGAAAATTCCTTACACTCCTCTAGAAATGACACATTTTGTTTTGTCTCATCAGAGTGGTAGTGTTCTTTCCTGTACGGCACTGAGCATGTCACCTGTGATGATACATTGATGTTGCGTATGTAGATGGCTCATTTACACCGGGGGCTCCTCTGGGCTGAGTGAAGGTCTTGTTCACTCTTGTATTTAACTGCTTGGCCAGTGCTGGGAATGTGTCAACCATTTGTTGCTTACTTATCTTATGAATGAGTCCCAAGTACACTGGATTGCCACTAAATAAGAAAATGTGTGATCATCCGCAATATACTGGCAAAAGGTACTGTCTCACGCACCATGTTGTCCTGCACGAAGTCCTACATACAATCACATTGGATGTTCTGTCTCAGAGAGAATTTTCATGTGCAGGCAGGGACTGTATTCTCCTTGAGCTGACCAGGCTAAGTTAAAGGGAAAGTGTCTTTGACGCTCTGACATGACCATGTCACTCTCATTGTAGAAGGAGACAGGTGCCTGCTAGACCTTCCAAAACGCTACTGTGCAAGAAAGTGTGGACTTCTGTCGTTTGTTTTCCCTGTGATTTTAAAAATATTTTAACTTAATTTTTTTTAATAGGTAACAATGTCACAGATACTGTAAGTGAAGAAAACAAAAAAAGATATACAGCAAAAAGTCTTCTTCCAACCCATCTCCTGTCTATCCTGTAAATGCTTCCCAATACCACCATGGTTGCTGGTTTTTGAGGATCCCAGAAACTTTTTCACATATGCAAATATAAATTCTTATTTCCCACTTTTTTCACAAAATGGTACTTCATTATTAAAAAAGTTAATTAATTCGTGCTGAAGAAAGTTCAAGCCAATGTAGAGAAATGATCAGATTCATAAATGGAAGGAATTAAATTGGCCCAAAGGAAAAAGGGGAACTGGAAGAAAAGAAAATCATAAAACGCTGAAGTGACTTTTATTTCCTCTCCACCATCCTTGAGCAAAGGAGAGAGTCTCCATGCAGCACACTGTGAGGGTTCTTGGCAAGCCTGTGGGTGTCTGTGTGCTTCGAGGCAGACATGTTTGGTCATCAATCTTTCCAAATAAAAAGCTTAGGGACTGCCAGGAACCTGAAAACAATAGCAGACTGATGGTTTGCTATAGCTTGTGGTCAGAAGAATTACACGAAATGGCACCCATGCTCTTAATAGGATGGCCACTTTGCTTTATTCCTCCATCTGAAAGTTCCCATTTTTCTTTGCTACCTCTTTTCTGTCATCTGGGCTCTATTAATGAAGAAATGGAGAGGAACCACAGCAATTATCTGGAAAATTAAATGGAAAAAATCCAAATTACTTTCCCCTGAAAGTTCCAGGCAAATCTAAAAGCCAATATTCCTATGACTGAGATGACTTCAAGTCTCAGAACATATAGCTTCTTTCAGGATCATAAAGCTATATTTTTTAAAGAACAGACATCACAAATTTCTTATCTAAATTGCAGGCTATTTTTAAGAACTCTCTTAATTTGTTTTTATTAAAATACAAACTTTTCCAAGTATCCAAAATATAAAAGTTCCACTAATACTGATTTTTAGATCAAGGCTGAAGAGTTGCATGTATTGAACAAGATAAGTCTCCATGAGCTTATTTTCACTACTGTTACCTTGTCCAGTGCCAAGGTATATACATGGTTGCACTCTGCCAGGCATTTGGCCAGGGGTTCCAGCTTGGGGCTGAGATTCTGTCTGCTATTCAGTGTCTGCTGGGAGCAGGGCTGCATCAGCTCAGAGAAAAGACAGACTCTCTTTAACGGGCCACAGGAAGTAATGCCTTTTCGTAATTCTCGCAAAGGCTCTGCCTGATCTAGCTCAGCCAGGAAGTGAAGCACTTTCAGACCATTTACAGAAACAAGAGCCATCAACGATCATGTTTATATGAAAGACTAGACATCAGGTTTGTCCAGGACAGTCCTAATTATATCTGTTGATCCACTTAATTATCACTAATGCCTTCTCATTCTTGAGTATTTGGGACTAGATGACCTATTATACTGGTCACCCTAGTCTTGTATGCTCTATTCCACCTCTGTTTTCATAGAAGGAAATTAACTTCCCAGGCAAAACTGAATTGCTTTAAAAGCTACACTCATGGCGATGGCCAAGATGATCTCTTAGCTGAGTTGTATGTCTTTTTCAATCCACGTTGTAGTTAGGATTCCTACAAATAACTGTATTCTTAAAAAACCGGCTAACCAAGCATACTGTCCCACAATAACTGCGATAGTTGTGCTCTTTCTCTGACTACCAAACACATGCATGAAAATACATAGCCAATGAGAGTAAACAACCATTCTGCAGTGCCCCCACTCTGAGTCTCCCATTGAGTAATTCTGGATCTTATTACGCACATTCTAAATCTATCCTGAGCCACTTTGTGTCTAATTTGGTACTGACTTGGCCAAACTGATCAGCAAGCAATTGAGGGAATTCCATCATTCTCACTGTTCTAGCCCAATGGATCACAGTGAATACTGAAATGTGCCAGTAAGAGGAAAAATATTTATTGCAGAGGTGCTGAAGGTATGGATCTTCCTTTCTTTGACAATCATATAAGAAGAAATGGATATCACAGCAGGGTATAAAACCTGACTGCTTGGAAGCTTTTTTCTTATGCCATCACCAGTGTTTATATCTAGGACTATTTTCATTTGGCAGTTTGGGTCGGGAACTGGTGCATATTCTAAACAGACATGCTGACAGAGCAGGGGTTGGAAAACTTTTTCTGTAAAGCTACAGAGAGAGTAAATACTTCAGGCTTTGCATGCTAAAGTCTCTTGCCAGTACTCAATTCTGTACTATAGTACCAAAGTGGCTGCAGACAAAGTGTAAACAAATACATGTGACTGTGTTCCCATAAAACTCTGTTTACAAAAGCAACTGGCAGGCTGGATTTGGCCTTTGGGCCAGAGTTAGGGGACGTACCTGTTCTCTGGTGTGCCCCACTGGCAATTTACTGGAAGAAGTGTTCTTATCATCATTATGCTTCGTAGCTTAGCTAACAAGACATTCTTAGTTTCTGTGGCAGAAAACCATTCGGAGATTTTCAGAGTTGATTTTGATTATCCTATTACACCTCATGATGTTATCATAATTTAACAATTTATTCTACAGGCAATCTATTTGAGGGAGAATTCACATCATTGAAACATTATGAATAATACAATGGCTTGGCATCAAATGGCACACTACATTTGTCATAGTTACCTAGGATAAATACTCTGTAAAATCATAAAAACAGATTGTGGATTATGTATTATCTAGATAAGTAGATTACAGATTATCATGGAGACATTTGAGAATAAGAAATTTGGTATTTTGGGACCTACTATTATCCCAGTTTTAAGATGTGTCTGTCTTTTCTCTTCATCTGTTGTGTTTATGGTAGTAATTGGATGAATGTGTCTTTGAAATCAGTAAGATGTTGATGACCACTTGAATCTCAGAACAGGCAAAAATATTAAGATGTGTGCTCACTTCCTTCTAACTTAAAATAAAAATATATTTCTCTTCTTTTTTTTCCCACCCTCCCCACATGGTCCCGAAAAAAGAACAATAAAGGTTCTTGAAAAAAAATACATAAAGCAAAACCTTGAGCTGATTTTAATGATCAGACACACCATTTGTTTGTTGATAATTAGCAATGATTAAAGGATATGGATTTAAAGTGATCACCACAGAAAGGTAAACGGATGATAATTGTAGTAACTGGCTTTTAGGTATACCTCCATTAGAATTCTATACAGGCTTGCAGACTGCTTCAGATTTTGATAATTGTATTACGCTACCTAAACAAATAAGTATTAAAAGCTCTTCTGTGAAAAATTGAATCATTTTTTACTATATCCCTCTGAACTGCAGGCAATTACATGTTTTGAAAAATGTTAGTTAAATTACCAGAAGAAAAATCTTTCTAGTTGTATGTGTTACTGCCTTGTTATTCCACTTCATTCCCCCATCGTTTTTCAGAGGCCTTTCACCTACTCTTCATCACAGCCATGGATTTTCTAGGCCTCGAGTTAGATTCCTGGAGGTAGAGGAGGCTGTTGAAAAACCAAACACAAAACCAAAACGAGACTGGGCCTGTGATCTCATCAGCGACAAGGAGCCACAGAATCACACGTAAGCCTTCCTTTGGCAAAGTTGTTATCCGCCAGCCTAAACCTTAAATTGTCTCTTAAAGTTTCACAAGCAACTCATGCTAAGGCATCACACTAAGAAAGGAAGCTAGAAAAGGTTGAAAAATATTTCCCACAGGAAATGCGCTCTGGCCTGTACTGAAGCCAAGTGTCTATCTATGGAGGAAGGACCTTTTCTGTTGCCTTTTTTTTCAACCCCTCTCCTTTTGTACATTGTTACTAGGTTGCAAACAATCGCTTTTCTGTTGTTGCAAATCAGGAATAAAGGAGCCTAAAATCAGCATACAATTGTGTGATCAGTGGGTAGCCTTGTATCCCAAAGTTGTTAAGAAAAAAAACAAAGATATACTATTTACAAAGCTGGTCATCCAACCCACACTAAAAGATAAGGGAAGGCCAGGGAGTCTGTGAGCAAAAATCCTCACTACCCTGTTTAGTAGGCTCTGGAAATGTTTTTCACAAGGGCCTGCCAATTTTAAAACACTTTTCCTTGCTTAATTTACCCATGTTTAGTCAAGGGAGACATTAATTCTGATCATCCCTTCATTCTTACGAACACAGGGCAAAACAATAAAATGCTCACTGTTTCAAAATAAAGCATTTGGCTAACATCTTTTATTTATTTATTAAATCTTATTAATAATTTTCTATCCTTTTTCAAGATGTCTAGCAGTTATCTCTGATCTTGGCCAGGAGATGTCACTGTGGTTGGATTAAATAATTAACAGAGCAGTCTGAGTATTACAAACACTGTGTCATAAATGTGTAGAAAGGCATTCTGGAGTAAAAGTGGACTCTGCACACACAATTCTGCTTTTAACTAATAGCTATAACACAAAGAGAATGCTCATCCCCTCCCTCCTTGCTAAAATGCAAATACACTAGAACAAGGTAGCATCATAAATGTAACGATTTATTCATCTGGGTAAGTAAAAGTTTTAGTGAATACAGGCATGAGAGAGCTTTGCTTCCATTTCTCACAGAAATAGAAAAAACAATCCCAAAATGTGTATGAAACCAGAAAATATCCCCAATCGTCAGAGTAATCCTAAGAAAGGAGAACAATTCGGGATTCATCACACTCCTGATTTCAAACTACACAAGAAGCTATAGTAATCAAAACATTATGATATTGATATAAAAACAGACATGTAGGCCAATGGAACAGAACCCAAAAATAAACCCTTGCATATATGGTCAACCAATATTTGACAAGAGTACAAAGAATACTTAATGGGGAAAGGAGAGTCTCTTCAATAAATGTTGCTGGGAAATTGGATAACCCCATATAGAAAAAATAGAACTAGACCCTTATGTTACACCATACACAATAATCAACTCAAAATGGATTAAAACTTGAATATAAGACATGAAACCATAAACCACATAGAAGAAAATATAGGTGGTAAGCTCCTCGACGTTGATTTTGGCAAGGATTTCTTAAATTTGACACCAAAAGCAAAGACAATAAAAACAAATATAAAATGGGACTACATCAGACCAAAAGGTTTTTCTGCACAGCAAAGGAAACCATCACAAAATGAAGAGGCATCCTATAGAATGGGAGAAAACATTTTCAAACCACATATCCAATAAGGGTTTACCCAAAGTATATACAAAGAACTCATGTGAATCAATAGCAAAGAACCAAACAACCTAATTTAAAAATGGGCAAAGGACCCACATAGACCCTTTTCCCAAATAAGACCTACAAATGTCCAACAGGTACATGAGAAGGTGCTTAGTATCACTAAGTATCATGGAAACACAAATCAAAACCACAATAAAATACCCACTCACACCTGCTAAAATGGCTGTCATCAAAAGGCCAAGAGATCACAAGTGTTGGCAAGAGTGTTGCTAGGAATGTAACCAGTGCACCCAGAATGGAAAACAGTACGGAGGCTCCTCCAGAAATTAAAATAGAACTACTATACGGTCCAGCAATTCCACTTCATGTGCTGGTACATGATCCAGCAACATCAATTTTTCCTCAAGACAATCCATCCTTCAGAAAGGTAAGACTGTAGCCCACTTATGTTGATAATGCATTCTGGAAAACATCTGAAAGGTGAATGTCTGAAAGTCAAGCAATAGACTTCATGCTACTTAGTGTGGAGTATGAGAAAGGAGTACTTCTGTCTCTTTTTCAGCTTTATTGAGGTATAATTGACCAGCACATGGCTATCTTGATAGGTAGTGAATGCATGCTAAGTCAAACTGAAAGAAAAGTAGAGTGAAAATGCCCTAGTCATTGCTTTCTTCCAACTAGATACTTCATGAGCATCATTTAATCATGAGGTCAAGGATACGACACAAAATGCTTGACAGCTAAGCCATCATATGTATTATAATTTCACTTTTCTGTTATTTTCCTGCTTTTAGGAATATACAAAATCAAGCAGGATCTTGCTATTTATTATTATAATACCACAATGGTTAGCTATTAGCTATTAGTAAAGCTCCAGAAGACAAAATAATTCTCTCTTTAATTATTAACTAAAATTACTTATTGTTCTTGCAAAGTAGTAATTGATTTTTTTTCATGGGATACTCTTTGGAGTCATGTTCTACATTTGTTCTACCAGATCCACTCTGGAATCTTCCATACCCTGCTCTATGTCCAGGATTCTAAGGACTACCTCTAGACAACAAGGCTCCTTTGTTCTCTGGCCCCTGGCTGGAATCAACCAGAAGAAACAGACAGGGCAAAAGAACAGAAAGATCATGGCATTTATCCGACACCTTCCACAGTCAGCTATTCCTCTATCCAACAAAAGATTCTCCTTCAACATAGCTCCAGCCTCCTCCCAGTTCTGGCAAGTACCCCGGGAGAATGTCTGCCTTTTCACTGTCAGGCTCAGGATCTAGGCCAGGGTACCACTCATCTTTTGTAGGGTCCTTTTTAATCTTGTTCTCAACTTTGTAATGATCTCTCTAGTAAATCTTCTCCAATCACTTTGTTTGAATGTTCTACATATATACACATCATTTCTGGAACCTAGGTGGCACCTGAAGCATTACTATTCAGATACATGAGTAGGCATACATCTTGATAAGTGCCTTCCATTAGGAATTCAATAGTTTTTATTTGCATTATCAAACCCAAGTTCTTCATGGAGGGAAGAAAGTGAAATGAGACAACAGAATATTTGAAACAAAGAACCACAGAACTAAACTTGTTAGACCCAGTCTTAGGTTTATTTTAAATGCTGATTTCATTTAATAATACTAAATGTGAAGTCCAGAAGAGGACACTGACTACAGTGCCCACACTCTGTCCACTGTACCATACTCCCCTGTCCCGAGGCACGCTGAATTCTCAGGGACTTCCCATGGCTAAAAGGACTTGAAGTCTGGAGCCTTAACACAAGCCTGTTTAATTTTACTTCTTCAAATTTTCCAGACAGGTGTCCTCACAGAGCCATTCACACGGACGACTCATTAACATCTCACTCATGAATCACAGTTTGGAAAGAAGGCTGTTTTACTTCTGTGCCTCTACCTCCCGCGTTTCTCCTCGTAGAGTTGGCTCTATGCTCATCATTCCTTCTGGAATTAGTGATAAACTTTGGAAAGGCTGCTCTAACACTTCAGGTGCACCGCAGATTTCCAACCCTTGTGTTGTTTTCAAAAGGATGTATTACGTTTGTGAGATTTTTGAAAGCAACTCATAATTTGATGATGATGAGGAAAAGGAAAGAGGAATCTTCGTAAGAGGAAGTTTTCTTTAGCGCTTAATGATTTGGGCAGTGACTAGGCTGGCGGTCATCTGATAAAATGACTTGCTAAGAAAAATGCTAGTGTGGGAAATTTTCATAATAAATGGACACAGAAATAACAGCTAACACTTCAATCAGCACAGAAAAAGCGCTAGGTAACGTGCTCAGCTCTGCACATGAGGTATCTCATTTAAAGCTGATGGTGCGGCTTTGAGGCAGATACAATTATTAGTCTCTGATTTTGCAGTTGAGAAACTGAGGCACAGGGAGGTTGAACAAGTCACCACTGTCAGACAGCTATAGGAGAGGGAGTGCCCTTAGGCTGTGGGTAGTCAAACTCCAGGTTTTACGCTCAGAGGAAAGGTTTTGTCTGCTTAAGTGATGCTACTTTCCTTCTGCTATAAATCTGCTAGATTATAATAAAAAATAATAATCGTGTACAGCTCAACTTACTACAAGAATAAGTTGACTTTAACAACATAAAATGTGGTCAGGTTAAATTTTAAAATCAGGTCTGATATTGAAAAAACCTAGTTCCATGAGTTCAGGGAGGGTTAAAATTTGGCATCATCATAGAAGTGACCTGGTGAGTTCATCAAAGTAATCTAAATAGAAACAAATAGTGTCAGCGGGCGGACAATACAGTCTTATACAGCATCAGAGGAAGTTCAAGGTTCAGAAATCTGTCCCTCATGAATTCTCCCAGGCATGTCACATTTACAAAAAAAAAAGCATTATTTTATTTTGAGTGTTATATTTTAGAAGATCTTTGTTCAGAGGCAAGTCATTAGTATAGTGAAGCAACTCACAGCCTCATCCCATGGTCTTCGTACAGCAGCCCTGGTCCACTCTGCCTATCACTCTACTGCCCCAGAGCGGGCCACAAGCCATGGAGCTAGAGCCAGGGAGCTGGCTTCAAATGGAAATGAAGGAGAGATGCCGGGAGCCTAAGGGGTCTGCAGAGAGACCCACATGATGGGAAAAACACAGCCAACACACACATAAAGGCCACAGCAGGACAAAAGGTTGTGATTTCAAAGCTGAGATTGGAGCTCATTAGTGGTGGGATCAGGACATGAACAGTCTGGAAACCTGCCAGGGTTATGGTGGCTGATGGCCCTGAACATCATCACTCTGTGCTTCACCTATATGCTCAGCAGATATGGGGCTGAGGAGAGCACTGGCTGCCTTAAGGGGCAGGATAAATTCCCGGGAGACCAAAGGTGGTCTGTTTAGGTGGAAGAAGCCGTAGGTTGGGCATGATGACAGTGTTAGAATACCTGAGGAGCTGTCATATCGAAGGACCTATAAAACACTCTAGATACTGAGGATACTTCTGTGAGCATATTGGGCAAGCTCTTGTCTCTATGCATCTCCTGGTCCAGGGGAGGCGATATACATTAAAAAATTATTATATTCTCCCCTACCCACCCCCCACCTCCCACATTAAATCCTGCCCCCCATTGTCTTTCTCCATGGGTCCTTTATACATGTTCCTTGACTTGACCCCTCCCCTTTTTTCTCCCATTATCCCCCTCATCTCTGGTCACCGTCAGTTTGTTCTTTATTTCCATGTTTCTGGTTCTATTTTGCTGGCTTGTTTGTTTTGTTGATTAGATTCCACTTCTAGGTGAGATCATATGGTATTTGTCTTTCACTGCCTGGCTTACTTCACTTAGCATAATGTTCTCCAGTTCCATCCATGCTGTTGTGAAGGGTAGGATCTCCTTCTCTCTCTCTGCTGCGTAAAATCCCATTGTGTAAATGTACCACAGTTTTTTGATCCACTCATTGACTAATGGGCATTTAGGTTGCTTCCAGCACTTGGCTATTGTAAATTGTGCTGCTATGAACATTGGGGTGCATAGGTTCTTTTGGATTAGTGTTTCAGGGCTCTTAGGGTATAATCCCAGCAGTGCAATTTCCGGGTCAAAAGGCAGTTCCCTTTTTAGTTTTCTGAGGAAATTCCATACTGTTTTCCACAGTGGCTGCACTAGTCTACAATCCCACCAACAGTGCACTAGAGTTCCTTTTTCTTCACATCCTCTCCAACACTTGTTTGTTGATTTGGTTACGATGGCCATTCTGAATGGTGTGAAGTGGTATCTCATTGTGGTTTTATTTGCGTCTCTCTGATGGCTATTGATGCTGAGCATCCTTTCATATGTCTCTGGACCCTCTGTATGTCCTCCTTGGAAAAGTGTCTGTTCAGGTCCTTTGCCCATTTTTTAATTGGATTGTTTGTCTTCTTGGAGTGTCTTCTTCTCTGCATGAGTTCTTTATGTACAGGGTAGAGGAGAATAATGGGGGAACATGGGGACAACTGTAGTTGAAAAATAATAAAAAAATATTGAAGAAAAAAATTACTGTATTGTTAAAAATGTGGTTCCAGTTTGTGACAACTGCAAACAAAGGATGGCCATCACTCCTGTAGGGCATTTGGAGAGATGTCGCCTTTTTAAAGAAGTGCCATTTAGGCTAAGAGCTAAGGGGATGGCATTAGTTATGTGGACAGTAGAAAGAGGGATGTTTCAGATAAACTGAATGGAATGTGAAGAAGTTGGAAGAAGGCTGGGGTCCAGGGGACAGGCTGACTTGGGCTAATCTTACAGGGCCTTGTAGGCCCTGTTATATATTTTGCATTTATACCTCTAAGCAACACTTCTCTCTTCCAACTTCCTCTTTTCATGTTTTCCTTCCCATGTTTTATATTTTTAGCAATGTCACAGAATTAATGAGCATTACAGGTCTATTTCCTTAGTCCACACAAATTTAATGGTTATTGATTTTATGTCAAACACTGGGCTGGCCCTATGTATCAGATGTATGGTGGGTTGAAGAGTGTTTCCCAAAACTTATGTCTACCAAGAACCTCAGAATGTGAAACTTATTTGGAAATAGGGATTTTTGCAAATGTAATTAGTTAAGATGAGGTTATGTTGGATTGGTTTGGGGATTGAATCTAATAACTGGTACCTTTACAGGGGAAGAGGGTACCCAGAAGCACAGAGGAGGCCATGTGAGGATGGAGGCAGAGAATGGTGTGATGTGTCTACAAGTTAAGGAGCTCAAGGACTGCCAGGGTCACCAGAAGCTAGGAAGAGGCAAGGAAGGATTCTTCCCTAGAGCCATCAGAGGGAGCCTGACCCTGCTGACAGCTTAATTTCAGACTTCTGGGCTCCTGAATCATGAGACACTATATTTCGACTGGTGTAAGTCATCCAGTTTGTGGTAGTCTGTTGCGGCAGCCTAGGAAACTAATGCAGGATGCATCTCCCTGCTCAGGTAGGCACATGCATGAAGGAGACCGTTGTAGAAATCAGTGCTTGTTAAATACTATAGTAAGTGAGTATTTAAGGCATTATAGATCTTAGGACCCAATGATCATATCAAACTCATGCTAAACCACAAACTTCATCCTAGTGTATAATTATATTTCTTCCACCAATTAACTTTACTAGATATTGAATGACTCTTCCAGTATCAAAGAGACGGTTGCACTATAACTGACAGTCTTGAATATTGTCAATGACATTTAAAGAACATTATCTCACAGAAGGGCAACTTAAGAAAATAGGAAATATCAAAAACAACACTGATATGTAAAACTCTGAAGTCTTGGTAGTGATGGACCTAATGTGAATTCCACTTGCACTTGTTCATTGTCCAGTCGTGGCGAGTTCTGTAATAGTTCACTTTTATTTTATTCTTAGGGCAAGGAAGGGAAGAAGGAGGCAGGGAGGAGGAAGCAAACAAACAAAAACACACCAAACCTCCTAATGTATTTACCTTTAAACAGTATTGCAATCCACCTGGGCAAATGTCTGTCAAAAACCTAGACCTTGGAAGGACTCCAAAGTTAGTAGCATTTGTACTAGGAGAAAACAAGTTTTAGAGAATTAGGTCACAAGCCGAAGCTATTTTTGCATGTTGCTTTTTTCTGTTTACTTTATAGTGACAGTCTAGTCCAATTAGTCAGATAAATAGAGTAATTCCAATATTGGATTTTTTTGTATAAAGTAGTTTCTTATGAAAATTAACAAGTGTCATTGTTTCACAGATGCCACCCAGAGCCACATGCTGCTCCAGCCAAAGCTGGGAATTTCACACTGTTGCACAGTTAGAGCAAAAGTCCACAACACATACCAGATGCAGCTGAACTGAGACGTGGCTTAAAAGGATTAATCGAAAAAGTCTCGAATCTACTTTGCCCAAGAATTGTCACTGGGACCGTATGCTCTTTGATATGGTAATACAGGCAGCTGCTAGTTCATTTCTGTTTCCAATATGGTATTCCACACTGCTTTTCATCTTCTTTCCATCAGGCATGTGACTTTCAATAGTAGGAGGACTCACGATTCCATGGATGAGGCTCATTTCTTTCCTTTAACTGGGAGTGGGGAAGCGACGATTACCTTATACCCTTGGAAGCACAGAAAGATGAAGGCACTGTTCTTATCTACTGTTTCTCTTGTTCTGTGTATAAAAGACTCCAAAGTAACTTGTCTGAGTTTATAACCAACTGCTGCAAAGGTGATAAGGTTGCTTCTGGAAGCCTGCCCCATAGTGGGTGCCTGTGTGTGTGTGTGTGTGTGACATGCACATGTAAATGTGGAGTTCACCTGGTGCTGCAGAAGGTCACCCCGCAGGTAGCCTCCGCTCTTTCTTCCTGAGTCCTGTTGGGTGAGAGTAGTGTGGAGCACCTGAATGCTTTCTTGCATGTGGTGATGGGAATCATGAAGGCCAAGCAGTGAGCCTTCTAAAACTCATGATTAGAAGCTGTTTTTTGTAAATGCTGTTAATTGCATAGCTCTTGGGCTGGTGAGACAGAAGCTTGTTTCATCATGTCCAAGGCTGTGTTATGAACTGATTCAGGGAAATAGGTACACCTAACCCTCAGATGCATGAAGGAAGAAAGGAAGAAAGGAAGAGGAATATAAAAACACAAAAGAAAATGATGGTGGTGATCGACAGATATGTTTAATGCATTTATGCATAAATATGTATTCTTATTATCTTTCCATTACAAATGGCAGAGTAATACATATGCCCCAAAAGGAAGGCTATCAGCTGTGCTTCTTTATAAATCTAATATCCTTGAGTATTTCTGTTTGATACTATAACTCAAAATCCTTGATTTTAAAAGGCTATAAGCATACGTTCATGTATTTAATGTTATAATCACAAAAATTTACACCAGGGCTACCTACTTTCCTTCTTTAATGGAGAACCTGAGACTCACAGAATTACATGATTTGGCCAGGTTACCAGTGAGAGTGGTGACAGTCACACTTGCCCTGTGAGGCTCTATATGGCATCACACTGTTACATTCTTTAAGGTGACCTTTACCAAAGCGATGGCACTGACTACTGTGGGAGATGGGGATGCGGCCACCGAGAACTGCTGCAACAACATCCGCTGTGGGAGGGACATTCACTGCCATGCTACCAGGCTAAGTGTTAGGGGTCACCGTGCCAGAGCTGAGTGCCCATCTGCTGATAAGAACGTCGGAACTCCATCGTGCCACACACCCCTGTTTACCTTGGCCATTGTCAGAAGTTCAAGCTTCCTGTGAAATCTGATAACCCTCATTCCGTTCCCGTACATCCTTCTTGTGACCCAAAGTTCACTCTTCCGTTCCCCGCTAACCCTTCCCATTACTCCCACTGGTGCTGTCAGTCAATAATCCAGCCCGCACCCTCCCCTCCTCAACTACTTGGAATGCTCCCTCCACTGCAGGGTTTGGCCTGCACGCTGTCCTCTGAGCACACTCCCTTCTCTGCAACCCTCTTAGGTGAGCAAGGTATTTTCTCCAGTAGTCCCTGGGCTTCAGGGCTTGGAGTTGATCTTGCTACTCCTTTCAACCACTCACCCCCACCCCGACCCCTTGTTCTTGCAGTGTAGTGCTTCTTTGAGGCTTGCACCAACCAGTGACACCACACACTCCCCTCATCACTGTCAGGATGGGTATCTCATTCATGCATGACTCATGACGATCATTCTTGGAAACTTCAGCATCCAGTATCCTGGCCTTTCAGTTTCCGAGCCTCACCTCTAATGGCCTTTTCTCCCACTCTGCTGTAGTCATCTCCCAACATCTCCAGGACCCTCATTGCCTCCTGGCTCCCTAATACTCCTCTTCTCTTCCAGTTCTCCCCTGGAAATGATGACAGGTCCATGATTCCCATTTCTCATCATTACAGACACTCTAGTTTACTAATCCCAGCACTTCTTCATTATTCCTCAACCATCTTCTGTTTTTCCTTCCTCCTTTGCCTGGCCTAGATTCCCTGATCCACCACCATTTTCACTTCCACATAAAACCTTCACCCTCTTGCCTTTCTGTCCTGCTGTGGGAATCATGGGTCAAATCCCAAATCTCATTGCTCTTACTTTCCGTCCTCTCTCTGCCTGCACAATAGTTGATTTATGTTGCTGGAGAAAAATTATATAGCTGTTTGGTTCCACTTTAAATTTATGATTGCATGTTAAATAAAGTCTTGATATTGCCTGACAACTCTACTACATTTCCTTCCTCGTCTTGCTTTTTCTACTCTATGTATCATTTCTTGTAAACATCTCCCACCCCCGGGCCACATGCCCAGTCTCAACCCCTGTCTTAGAATGGAGAAAACCTCTCCTATCCTTTCACGGGCAAATGCCTTCACTTTGGATATAGATCTTATCCTCCCTTCCATTCTCAAGAATTGTGTTTCTCTGATATTTCTCTGTTTCTCCTGTGTTACTAATGTCTCCTCAACTCTTTAATTCTATAAATAAGAAATACACACACCAACCTCTCCACTTGAAGAAAAGGTCTTCCCTCATCTCAGCTGCCCCATCTTTGCATTCTCCATTACAGCAAGACGACATACATGATCTCCAGTGCCTAGTTTCTCAATTACATTTACGTTTCTTATTGTTTTTAAATCAAAGTAAAGTAATTCCATATTTTAAAAGTTCAAAGCTTTCTCTCTAGAAAGAAACTTTTATAAACACCCCCAACACACACGCACGTGTGCGCACACGCTTCTTTCTCCACCCTCCCGATGTGGTTATTATGTCATACTTTTTGGATAATCCATTTTCAATAATATGGAAATACTGTTTAAAAACAAGACTGTGGTGTACCGTGACTGCATTTTAGTTTTTGAACAACTTTTTAATTTTTCTATAGTTATCAATAGCTTCAATTTTCTGACTATTTTTCTGTTTATCACAAATAGAGAGTTATAGAGCTTCTCTTATCATATTCAAATATAACAGATTTACTGTCAGTACTGATTTCTGATGGTGCAATCCTTCCTGGAGTCCTCTATCTTCTGACTCAAATTAGGCCATATGGGTATGGGGAAGAGAGGTATTCCCAGAAGCCCTTGGGAACCACAGTTACAACTGCATGTGCAGCAAAGTTTAGAGAGAGGCCTGGGGTGAAGTGTGAGGAGATGATAATGGGATAATGAACAGTAGCAGCTTCAGGATACAGGAATCAGAGAGGTAATCCTTTTTACAGCCAAAAGAAGCTATTGCAGCTGAAACAAAAGGACGACAACAAACATTTCCTAACTTTCTGGCAGAGGCAAACTCAGTTTCTGGTGGTTAAAAAACATCTGACTAAATGACTGCTCCTGCTCATTGATTTGTGTACTGAATTCCAGTTCATTTATTTCTATACTAAGTTCTTCAGAATATTAAAACTGTTAATATAGATTCAAGGGCAATGATTTGTGAAAAGTCTGAAGAGGAAAATCATTGTTTTAATTTTTTGTGGAGTGATTCCAACTACAATTCCCAGAATTTTTACTCATTTAGAACTCAGGAACCTCATGTTTTTTTTTTGTTTTTTTTTTTAAAGATTTTATTTATTTACTTTTAGAGAGAGAGGAAGGGAGGGAGAAAGAGAGGGAGAGAAACATCAATGTGTGGTTGCCTCTCATGTGGCCCCTACTGGGGATCTG
The DNA here is from genome assembly GCA_007922815.1 of Macrotus californicus. NCBI lineage: Eukaryota > Metazoa > Chordata > Mammalia > Chiroptera > Phyllostomidae > Macrotus > Macrotus californicus. The sequence goes on from VMDR010003336.1 coordinate 73,592, forward strand.
GCCCGCAACCCAGGCATGTGCCCTGACTAGGAATCGAACCAGCAACCTTTTGGTTCGCAGGCTGATGCTCAATCCACTGAGCTATACCAGCCA
>VMDR010003337.1:0-73594 GCA_007922815.1 Macrotus californicus
GGCACATGATGATCAACGCTTTGTGCCTGTTGGGAATCTGTGGCATCTCTTCCCTTTGGCACCGTTGTTGCAGTCCCAGCTCGAAGATGACCAGGTCCAAAGAGGCGCCGTACTACACGAGCACTGAAGGACCCGTCTACACATTGCTGCCGGAAGTGGAGCACTCAGAGAAGGATGACCAGGCCCAGGTTCATCTCCTCTCAGAGAGCCCACTCTGAGGCAGGGTCTAGTATGCCCAGCACACTGTCCACCCCACCTTCCTCCTTTTGGGTTCTCTCAGACACGTGCATTGCACCCTCTTTTGTCCCCAGTGAAGGTAATGGCCATGAAGGAGAGCAGCTGGTCTTCATCTGCTGGTACATGTCCTGTCCCTGAACTTCTAATCACTGAGGAGATGAGGAGACAGGGGGCTGAGAAAGGGATGCTGATGGGATGGGAGTGGTGGGGGGAAGAGGACCAGGGGAATAGAGAAATGTGCAGGAAAAGCCATGGAGTTAGAGAATGTGATACATGGGGGTCCTTTCAAGGGGAGAGCAGGGTCCAGCAGTCATGCCGTCTACCAGCTGCTTTCCCAGGCACAAGCGATTGCCTTTTACCCAAGGAAATAATGATTTCTTACCATTCAAAACTGGAATCATTCAAGTGTCATCCTGATGGGGATGGGCAGGTACTTCTGTTTGCTCACCAAAGTGGTGCGATCACGCGGAAGTGGCACGAACAGAATTTGTAACTCGTTCATACAGGTCGAGACTGTGGTCTGTTCACTATACCCCCACCAAATGTTTAAGGATTGGCTCAATTTCAAATTCAAATTAATAAAGTGAGACTTATTAATGTTTTAATATAGTAAAGCTGCAATTTGTACAGAATCCAAATGTTCGGCATCTCCCCAACTTCATACTTTAGTACTCCTAGTCCAGCCACACCCGACCTATCTCACCATCATTACCTTGGCACATGTAATTCACTAGATCCTCTCCATGAGTCTTGGCAAATTTCACTCCCTTGCATCTCACAGAAAGCCATCCCATAGTCACATTTTTATCATGTTAGGTAGGCAACATGAGACGCATCTTTACCTTTACCCCACTGACCACCCCCAGGGAGGCCTTCTCCACTCTGCCTCCTTTCTTCTAGAACTCCGAGGCACTAGTACTAGACCTACCTTGCTCATTTGCTCATAGAGCTGACATACTTTGCTTTGTTCTGTTTCTGAAATCATTCCCCATGAGGAGGCCTCTCCTCACCACCTAAAGGCTAAGGACTTTGCCGTATCAAGTCACACACTTTCCTATGGATGAGCTAACTATGTGATGCTTAATAAAGGCGTATTTGCTTCCAGTATCTCTGCCTACCCATTCCTTCTGAAAGTGTTGCCCTGTCCGAGGTTCTGTGAAACTTTGGGAGGCACAATCATCCTAAAGCCTAAGGCATCTCCTGAGTCATGGGCCCACTCTCTTCCTCATTCTTGGGATAACAAAATCTCCTATTCTGTGTCTGCATTGTTTACTGTGTTAATTGTTTTCTAATCCTCACAAGCATTTCTAAGGGGAACCTCCTGGTTGACTTGCCCAAGTCTTATAGTTACTATGAGGCAAGACAGGAATCCAAGGGCAGGTGTGTCTGACTCAAGCTAGTGACTGTGTCCTCTGGGTCACGGTGATTTTGCTAATGGCAATGGAGAAGGGAGTGATTCTCAAGATGAAATTGTTAGAGAGAGAGAGGAAAGAGAAGGAAAGGAAGCTGTGCAGTGTAAATAATGGTAGACCCTCCTAAAAGTCATCTATGTCACACTTCCTGTCCACCACCTAGCCCTGCCCACCCCCCCGGGGGGTTTCCTTTGAAGAGAGTCTGCCTGACTCTCAGCTTCTGGCTGGGTCTTAAATTTCTGGAATCAGATCTTGTTTGTGACCAAGTTTTCTGATCCTTGCCCATGTTCTCTTAACTGTTGGTTCCTAGACTCTTTTCAATGATCTTTCTTGGGGGATCTCCTTTCTCATCACCTGTCATACACATCACCTCCTTTCTCATCACCTGTCATATACACTGATGGGAGAAGGCTTAGAAAAACACATGTGGCACTGGCCAAGTAGCTGAGTTGGTTAGGGCACTGTCCCGACACGCCAAGGTTGCGGGTTCGATCCCCAGTCTGGGGCACACGTAGGAGTCAACTGATGGATGCATAAATAAGTGGAAAAACAAATTGATGTCTCTCTCTCTCTCTCTCCAAACAAAACAAAACAAAACCCCACACATGCTGCTTGCTGCCCATTTCTAGTCAGTTGAAACCTAATTTTATAATTATACATGTCTGGTAATCAGTTGATACCCCCAAGGTAATATCTCTTAAATATCCAGGGTAGGTTAAAAAAACTTGCGTGTTATTCACTTACTGTATTTGAGATGTGACAGGGAGGTCCACCCCTTGAAGGCCAGTCTAGAAACAGCTTCCTACTCCTCCGCCAGGTGGGAGACATGTAATTCTCACAAAATTCCACCAGAGGGCACTATGTTCACACCACCCTAGCCAAACCTCTCTGCTCTCCAACCTGGTAAACAAGCCTCTCAACAACCCGGTTTAAAAGCAGGAGGGAAAAGGAGGTGAGGAAAAATACAGAACCAGTCTAAGTATTGCCCAAGCATCCAAAAAACATACCCCAGGGCTGTTTGTTTCCCATTAACATTTGGCATGTGAACGTGAAACACAGAGAGACTCAAACCAGCTACAGGGATGGGGTTGAGGGAGGAAGGACCGAGGACCCAGTTGAGGGCATCTTTGGGAAAAGCACCAATGAAAGAGGGCACACTCTGATCCGAGTCATGTTTTGACCGCAATGCTCAATCTCCTAAAGTTTTTCATAGGCTTCAACAACGCTCCCATCGATCCAGAGAAAACAAAAGATAGATCCACAGGTACATTGAGAATAGGAACAGATCTTACCTATGATTATCCCAGATTCACAAAACAGTATCCAACAGTATCGAATAGGAAGTATGACCTGCAACGATTCCTTAGAACCTGCCATAAAGCCCTTCTGCTTTCTTGTACTCTAGCTGACTGTCCACAATATGGAAGGCACTAAAACACGCCGTGCAGGATTTAGAAGTAAACCGATCGATCCCTGCACTTGGGACTTCCCTCAGTGGGTACAGGAGGGACTTCGGTGTTCTAGAGGTGCTGGCCCAGGAATGCGTTGTCCACAGCCAGACACTACAGAAAGGGAATGGGCTCGCACAGGAGTTAGTTACCCTGTGAAACACACAGGCTGTGAAATACCTCAGCAAGCTACTGTGAGTTACCGAGGCCTCAGTTTCCTCACCTTCACGACATAAAAATGTGAAGATCTGATTCCGGAATTGCACGGCTTTAATTTTCTCAATAGGACTTATTTTCCTGTGTTGTTAGCTAAGATGAACTTCGTTCTTCCCAATTCTCCAGGCAAGTTTCCTACTGCAGACAAGGCTTAGGGTAGGGCTCAAACAGACCCAAACCTTCAGCCCTAACATGCAGTTTGGGAAATGGAGTTTCTCCTGTATTCGAATGATTCCAAGGGGCCTTCAACAAGACTCCCATCAGGCTAAAGAAACTTAGCTGAGATTTGAACCCCTCATTTCCTAACGTGAGCTGAAGAGTATCAAACAATCAGAAAGGATATAAAGAACAAGCCCTGTGTTCAGTGTTAGGAACCGAACTGCGGTAAAACCAGGTCCTTTCTCCTTTAATCGTGTGGTGAAATTTGAAAGCTTGGCCACCTGCAGCTTCTTCCCTAAATCTAGTAATGACATTAACTGCCAAGACTGTTTCTCCCCTTCTTTTTGATTTTCGTTTTAGCGTTGTACGACGGTTTCTTCTTTTGAAAAGAACTGGTGTTAGTGTATTTAAAAGCAAAGATAGTTTACAGTTTTGGTTGGGTTTCCAGTGTATTTCTGAAGCCTGGGTCTCAGCTATGTGTCTTTAGCCTGATTAAAGAGCTTTGTCGAATGCCTACTGAAATCATCCAGACATAGGGAAAACTTCATTTCTCCAATGACATGTTATGGTTGAAGGTCTGGGTCTGTTTGAGCCCTACCCCAAAGCTTCTCTCTAAGAAGTGCAAGGCAATCATGCAAAACCCTGGGGAAGGCACCTCACACTGCCAGATTAAGGGCTTCCAAGCGGCAGAGTAAGAATGGGTTCTTCAAAAGAGACAGAAATTGAGTGGTGAACTCACAGGTAAAACCCATACAACACCAGGCCTTTATTTCAGGCAACAGAGCACTACTGAAGATAGTCCCTGGTCCACTCCTTGGATTTGGAACAAATTCTTTACCTAAAATATTGCTCTCCCACTCCACCTACCCCTTGGACAGAGAGACTCTAAGCTAAGAGACAAAAACCTGACTCCGGAGGGGGTGGGGATGGGGGGGGGTGGATTTCAATTTGGGGAAGAAGAAGAAGGGGAACAGAGGGCAGCAGACACAGCAAAGCCGAACTGGATGAAACAGGCTGTTCTACTTTTAACTTCTCCAAAAGTAGTCTGGGTTTCTGGGGGCGAACCAGTTAGTAACAGGCCGTTTTCTGCTTTTTCTTCCCTCATATGCTTTTAAGCTTCCCTGGTCGGTCCTTGGACCCGTTTGAGCACTATTTCCGTTGGTTAAGTAAGTGTAGGGTGGACCGAGGAGGACAAGCCCCTTGTTCCCTCCGGAAAGACGAGGCAGTCTTGTATTATGTTGCTAGCCCTCACAAAGTATGTCCCTGGTCACATGAATGGATCAAAGCAAATCCACTTCCATTCTTGGAAAAGCAGCTCAAAGCCTTAGTTCTCTCAATGCCGCTGTCGTTTCTGTGTGTTCAACAAACATCACTGATTGAACACTCTATCCTGAAGGCTTCTGGGAGAAACGAGATGAAAAAGCTCCTCAAGGAAGTCAAGATACCTAGCAAATAGGGTGCCGTAAGCTAAACAAAACACTTGCTTCTACTATTCCACTTTCCATTACGCTTGCCACCCCCATCTCGGGTGCCGGATGGAGGTGATGAGTGTTAATAGAAGGCTCTGGATGATGCTTAGGCAGTTTGGCATCTGGAAATCAACATCTTTTTCCGCAAGATCACCTTTCATGTCCTCCACTTCCCGTCTTCGACCGCTTAAACTCATGGCTTTGCAGAAAGAAATGGAAGGACGACCGCTCACTGTTACCAGGTCGAAGCCCACTCTCATGAAACTAACAGTGGAGCATTACAGAGTTACAACGTTGTGTATAATAGGGTTGTTCTGGGAAAGAATCCAATCTCTTCGGATCATTTTATCCTATATTAATCATCTTGCTGTTTCCTAAACACTATGTTCCAGGTACAATCCTACTTTATTTGTAATATATTGTCACAATGAATCCTTACAGTATTTTGTAGACAAGGAAAGTAAGGTTTCATGTGGCTAAGTCACTAAGCTGTGAGGAGGGAAAGCCCAGACTTTGTCTGACCTGAAGCCCAGCCTTCAACAACCGCACGTGGCACTGAAACCATACGGAATCCCTTACACTGGCGAGGCGCTTTACCGGGGCCAGAATGTCACCTGTCCGAAACACACCCAAAGCCCTTTGGAGGTGAAGGCTGCATCTGTCCCTTTCAAGCACTACAGTGTTAGACACACTCTTCAAGGGGAGGGATTTTGACCAAAGAAGCCAAGTTGTGTGAGTGTGTGTGGTCACAGGCAACATGTATTTTCCATATTTGTGGTACGAAAAAATAACCAGAACTCCCTCCTCTCTTCTTCCAAAGGCACTGAAAATATGACTTGCTCGTCTTCGAACAGAAAAATCTCAAAGTCTCAAAACACTGGGGATCCTGAAAGATGCAATCAAGGCCAGATACCATCAGGTAGATTTCAGGGAATAAAAATAGAGAATGATTAAGTAACAGAACTGATATATGTGTGTGTGTGTACACACACACACAATTATTGTGCATCTGTTGAAGACCTCCATTTCACGGCTGTGTTCTCCCATCCACCTTCTCCACCATCACAGGCTGAGGAGGAAGGGGCACTGATTCTCATTTTCCAGGTTACAAAGAAGGCGCAATAAATCACCTGAAAGCAAAACCAGGAGGATTTGCTTAAGGAATCCGACATTTTCTACGCACCCTGGGAGTAGGCAAAGACCTCCTGTTCCTTTCGGCTGCCCTGGGGGAAGTTTGCACACAGAACTTCCAATCTCGTGGGCAGCCCTAAAGCTCCTCTCTCGAAGGCCTTTATGTGCAGACAAGAAAACTTGGGCCCAGGGAGGCTGATGAGAGGCTTGTTTTAGGTCTAACAGAAGGGAATCAGATCTCCTGACTTTGTTTCTGCAGCTCTCGGGTCCCTCTCTCTGTGGACGGTACTATAAACACCGCACGCTGATTACAGCAGCGAGATCACAGACTTCTGGTTGCTTCCCCAAACCCACCGAGAGCGGGCTCTGCCAGGCCTACCTCCGCGGGCCCAAGGCTTTCCGGCTCCTGCGCCCTTCCCAACTTGACTCAAGCGCTGAGAAAGGGGCTGGAAGGGAGGTGGTTCTCTAACAATAAAAGGCAAATTTATGTTCCGGTGGGTCAGAATTTCCTCAGGGAGCTATGGGGCATTCAGTAGGACCTCCAGAAAGAGAGGACTCTTTTGCAACATGATCCAACCTGAACTTTGCAGGGGTGGAGGCTGCGGGCAGCTTGCTGGATGCTTCCAGACTCCTGTATAGGCTCCGTGGACGCTCCGCGGTAGCGAGCGAGGGCGAAAACAGGCGGGTCCTTCCCGGCAGGAGCTCGCCCCTCCTCGGGCAACCAGCCTTCTTTTCCGCCCCGCCCCTCCTCTCCCCTGCCCCCACCAGCACCCCCTCCCCCGTACCCGCGCCCCTCCCCCATAGCCCTTACCCTTTCTTTCTTCCCGGGCGCGCTAGCCCCCTCCCCGGCGGCGCCCGCTCGGCTTATCGCCCAATGGCCGCGGTGCCCGGGCGCGCATCAGCGGATCCGCCCCGGCTGCCCGCCACTGGGAGCCAATCAGGGCGCTGGGGGCGGCCCGGGCCGCCGATAAAGGGTGCAGGGCGGCAGACGGCCCTGCAGAGCCGAGGATGGGAGAAGACCTGGGGGTTTGAATAGTATTGCCAGCTTCCTCTCTTCTCCTCTCCGCATCCCGCTCTCACGGCCTGCCCGCCCTGCCGCCTGCTCGCCCCCCAGGTAAGCGGCTCGCCGGCCGCGGGAGCTCGGAGGTGACGCGGGCCGCCCCTGCCGCCTCCCGAGCCGCACCGTCTGGCTTTGGGACTCGGCCCCTTCCCACCTCCTGGCCCTAGTTGGAGCCTCGGCCAGCGGGCCAGCGCCGCCTTGGCTTGCGATGGGTCTTGGCAGTGGTGGGCCGCGCCGGTCGCCAGGATTTGAGGAGGGCGGGGACTTGTTTTGATCTTCCCTGGGCTGCTTGTGGCCCAAAGCGCCGCCCCTGGAGGTCGCTCGGCGGTGCTGTGTGCGTGGTGGCTGGAGTGGCCGGATGGCTCCTTGCAGGAGCGCGCCCTCTTCCTCCGCGGTGGCAGGCCTTGGCAGTAGTCGAGCTCTTGATGATCTTCTAGTCGCCTCCTTTGAGATGAGTGACCGTGTTAGTGCGGTCAGCTCCGTCCTCAGTCCCGGTGACCTGCCACTGTGACTGAACAATGGGGACCCCGGGCTGCGGCGTGCTGGGGGCGCGGCTAGCGGAGAGGCCTGGTCCGGCTGGGCAGAGTCGGCGGCGTCTCGCTGTCCTCCCGCCGACGTCCCCGCGCCCCCCCTCCAACCTTGGCCCTCGGAGGGGTATGGCGCCTTCGGCCAGGCCCTGAGATCCGGACGGGGGCCCGAGGGGCGGGGCGTCAACTTTCCAGACATTTCAATTGGAAGGGGTTGCACTCAAAGTGGATTATCCCAACCGCCTCGGGGGTGGCACAGGGGGATCTTCCCCCAGCCGCAAATCCGCGAAGAAAGCAGCAAAAGAAAGTGAAGACGACCTAGAGTGTCGGACCGTAGAGCTCCCCTCCAATTGCTATGGCTTTGTCGCCTATTCTGTGAACTCGGGAGAGAAATCACGAGTCAAGATTAAGAACTTGAGCCACCAGCCTGCGTTTTCCGCCATGTCCCGGTGTGATCCCGATCGCTCTCTGAGCCCCTCGCCCTCTCCCGCTTCCTCTCCCTGTTCGATTCCCTCTCCATGTTCGATTCCCTCTCCGTGTCCGACTCTCTCACCACGAAAGCTCCGGTCCATGGACCAGCGAGAGCTGGACATGGAGGACCGGCACGAATGCCACTCCAAAAGGAGAAGGGCCAAAGAGGGCAACCCCAAGGCTGCGCTTGACCTGACGTGGCTAGGGTGAGTGAGGAGGCAGGGAGGAAGGGCCCCCAGCCAGCTGCCGCTGCAGAAACAGCTCAAAACGGAAGAATCCCATTTTCCTCCCCACCGGGTCAACTAGCTAAGCACGCGGTGGCACCCGTTGATAAGAGTAAACAGCTAGGCTGTTGGCGACCAGCTCATCTCACAGAAGAGAACAGATGATCTAGCACCTAGGCTCTAGGGGGAAAGTGTGGCTTGATGTTGGGGAGTAGAGTTGGAGGCTGGGTTGTAGCTTTTAGTGGGAGCCAGAGGGATCAGGGGATTATACCTTCTGGGCTTAGTAGGCAGGTATGGGGATGAGGGTGGGATTTGAGCCACCAAGCCTTCTGGACTCCCTAAGCAAACACTAGGCAAAAGGCAACTTGACAGCTGAAGCCCTCTTCCCTCCGGGGAAGGGTAAAGCTGTTGGAAGAAGCAGTTATGTTTTCAGCTGGGTAAACATGGACGGTTGCCCATAGAAACTTTGTCACTGTACTTCAGAGTTGCCCAAGTCATAGGAGGAGAACAATATGTTCCCTTTCTAGCCACCCTGGGCCGCTGACAGGAGAGGGAGGGACAGAACCGTTTCCTCTTGGGTTTTGTGGCTTCGGAGCGTCTTCTCTTTCCGAGGTTCTGTGGTGGTGGTGGTTTACATTCAGTTTCTAGCGCGCCTCTGCTTTTGAAACCCCACGTCTCTTTCATTTGGAATTTTTCAGTGGGAATGTCCTAATTCCTTGAAAAGCTCTAGTGGCATCTCAGAATGTCATTCCCGCACGAGCACCTTGGTTCCAGCCGGTGGAAATTACGGCAGGCAGGGTGCATCTGAGATTCCAACTCCGACCAGCTATTTCTACATCTTGGTGACAGAATGACTGCAGTTTTTTGTTTTTTTTCAGGAAGGCACCAGCCTCTTAAACCTAGCTAGCCCCTTCATCCTACCTACCATGTGTGGGGGTTGTTCCCTAGTTTTGGAGGAGCCTTCAATAATTAACATGCCCACTAGCATGCCAGGCACAGGGCAGACTCACCCCAAGACCATAGCAGCCAATCCTTTCTGTGGCTGCATTTTACCTGTGTTAGGAGACCACAGCTGTTCCGTAAACTTGCGTTTCTGAACTTCTCTGTCAGCTCCTTTGGTTTGGGGTTGTTGTTTTTTTTCCCCTTAGTGTCTTCATATTTAAAAAAAAAAAAAAAAATGCCCCTACCTTGGTTGCACTAAGAGAACAGAGCTTAGCCCTCACACATGTAGACTCTAGTTTGAGGAAGCTTATAAGGAGATTTCTGTCTAATGTAAAACTTGAATCCCCCTGAAAGCAGAATAAATAAATACACCCCTGAGTCTGTGACTTCTTGATTTCGTTGTTCTTATTCAAGGAGTCCTCCAGAGGATCATTTTGGAATTGGGGTTCTTAATTTTTTTTTCCCCCCCCTCAGCACCACATCTTCCACCATGACCACCTCAGCGAGTTCCCACTTGAACAAAGGCATCAAGCAGGTGTATATGTCCCTGCCTCAGGGCGACAAAGTCCAAGCTATGTATATCTGGATCGACGGTACTGGAGAGGGGCTACGATGCAAGACCCGGACCCTGGACAGCGAGCCCAAGTGTGTGGAAGGTGAGAGACGGCAGAGTGGGGAGGACAGGCCGGGCGGAAGCCGTGCCGGGGTGGGCAGCGGCCGGAGCCCAAGCCTCTAGATTTGGCCTCTTTATTATTCTGTTTGGAAAGCTTTTCTAAGGCAGGGCTTTGCAGTCTTCATTCAATCAACACGAAGCTCCTATACTGCCTCAAAGCAAGGCAACAATGGACCCCTTTATTTAAATGGAATCTTGCGTGTAAGCCAATATAGAGAAGACAAAAGATGAAAAGCCTGGTTTGGGGGGCCGAGGCGGGGGGGCTCGAGACTGCTGACTTGGATATCCTTACTTAGCTGGCTTAAGGGACCCCACCCCCTTGACCCCCCAGGGAACCCAGTTGAAAACCACTGCTCCAACCTGAGACACCTACTCCACAAACTCTTTAAATAACGGTTTTTGAACCCGTATCACCGGGGTTCTAAATGCAAAGCAAACACCCTAAAGTGGTTTCTGCATCAGGCCAGCCCTTCACTTGCTTTCCGTTGTTGCCACTTTTGGAAATTTTTAAATCATCTGATTGCCTGCCCCTCTAGCAGTTCTGGTATGAGTTGTAACCCTCATTTTTCTGGTCTCAAGTAAATCATAGCCCTCTTCCTTCCGGAAAGGGGTCAGAGGAGAAAAGCTGTCACCTCTCATCAGCGTGTAGGATAGCTTCCTCTTCTGATAACTCCTCTCAAATGAATGAATGACCATAACATAAGGCATCCATTGTGCACCTGCTATGTGGCCGGTATTAGACAGGCACTGGGCAAACAAAGGTCGGTCAGCCAGGGAGAGGAAGAAACCGATCTTTAAACATAGTGGATAAAGTGGATAATGATGTGCAAGCATCCTCGAACAAGTCAGCTTGCTGCTTGTCTGTTTCCTAGTCTATAAAATCAGGACACGACTTCAGCTAGGGCCGTCTGTATACACAGTGTGGGAATGAGTTGGAGAAGGAAGCAACACATGTGGTCTGGTGGGGCAGTCGAGAGTCTTCGTTTCTCCTATTTCAATATTTTAAAGGACAACGGACTGCTGATGTCAGAATATTTCAGTGTGTCTCCTTGTTGTCCGGTGGTCTTATCTGGGGAGGAAATAGTCATTCTTGGGTTGTTCTGGTGACTGTTATTTCTTTTAAGGAAGTGATGCAAGGGTCTTACTAGAACTCAGGACCGTGGGGCTACGTGCAGACGTCAGGGTGTCCGTCGTGGCAGTTACCCATCACCGACTTTATGCAAAAGAGGGTGTAGATCTTCAGAGATGTAAAAGCGAGTGGGGGATCGATCGTGTGCTTGCCTAGGAAGCTGTGCGTTTTTTTTTTTAACTTGATTTTTCCCTCTCTTTTGACCCTAGAGTTGCCCGAGTGGAATTTTGATGGCTCTAGTACTTTGCAGTCTGAAGGTTCCAACAGTGACATGTATCTTGTTCCTTCTGCCATGTTTCGGGACCCTTTCCGCAAGGACCCCAACAAGCTGGTGTTCTGTGAAGTCCTAAAGTACAACCGAAAGCCTGCAGGTGTGTATAGGAGAGATGTGGATGCCCCCACCCCAATTCACGAGTGCTCTAAAGGAGAGGGAGAAGATACCACAAAGTTAGGAAGAAAGTTATTATGTGCAAATAATTGAGAACAGTTTGGCATCATCTCTGGGTTGCCACTTCATTGCAGATGGCTGGTTTTCTTCTGTCTGTCCCCTGGCTAAGACATGAGCATCTTTGTTCATAGATAACGTACATTTGCCTCGAGGTCTGCTATAACGGCACCTTTGGGGTTTGCCTGGCATGCCTCTGGCTCCCAGTTCTCAGCCATTCATCTTGGAACTCAGCCGAAATCTCACTTAATGTGAAGTCTCTTGCTACACTTTGCCAATGAGACCTTTTTAGCAAGTCACGTAATGACTCTGGACCTTAATTGCCTTTGTTTTGAGAGGCGGTGTCATATGGTGGTAAAGGACGTGCACGCTGATGCCAAGACAGTCACGGTTTTCCTGGCTCTGCTGCCTGCCTTGTCACCTGGGCAGGCCACCCAACGTCTCAGAGCCTCATATTCTCACTTGTAAAAGTGGAGGCTCGTAATACCCTTCCAGGTTGTTCCAAAGACTCACTTGTGGGTTTCCCTCCACATAGAGCTCTTCACATGGTTGATGGGACATTGGTAAGCAGCCTACGATAAGTCTATATTTACTTATGTTAAAGTTCCCGTCCAGCTTGGAAATTGTTTCCAGCTGAGCTCATCTCCTTTGAATGTTTTCCTTTTGCACTGGCCAATGCTATACTTGACTCGGAGCCTCATCTTCTCACCTGGAATGTCAGGTTCCTGATGCACAAATGATGTCTCCCAATAAAAAGTGTAGATTTGCCTCTAAAAGCCCAAGAGACTAGGCATAAACCTGACTGGAGAAGCAGCTGTCTCGCGAATAGTGAGTTTGAGTGCCTGGCATTCGGTACTTAGGAGGCAGCCGGCACGCTAATGGGGTGAAAGCTTGCTGTGTTTGGATCCCCTGTCGTGTGACTTGACTTTAACTGAAGTCTTTTCGGGAACCTCCCCACAAATGTTTAATTACAGCTTCTCCCATGTTCCTCTTTTACGCTGAAGGACCGTAGAAAGGTTCACACAGGCTCAGGGGCAGTTCAGCTTTTACTCAACACTTAGGCTGCATGGACTTGGAAGAACTTTTTTCCCCATCAGCGCCGAGATTCAGTATATTTGTCCATCTGTCTCTAAAGGTGTATTGACTCTGTTTTTGTTTTTTCTAGAGACCAACTTGAGGCACACTTGTAAAAGGATAATGGACATGGTGAGCAATCAGCACCCCTGGTTTGGAATGGAGCAGGAATATACTCTCATGGGCACCGATGGACACCCCTTTGGTTGGCCTTCCAATGGCTTCCCGGGGCCCCAAGGTAAGTCCCATTGGTGAGGGATGAACCTGCTCCTCCTCCCCAGCTGCTTAATTGGCGAGGAAAGTCTCTTTCCTCAGGGATGGTAGTGATTCCTTGTGGGTCAGAAAGCTGTGGGAGTGTGTCCCTAAGACTGGCTGGAATAATACTTGCCCTCCGGTTATGCAGATCCAAAGACGGATGGTTAACCATTGACATGGAAGGGAAACCTTGGGCTTCACTGAGATGCCGAGTCCCCTTCCCTACTGTCCCCCTCTAGGCAAAGGCAGGGACAGTGATCCCAGGGAGCCAGTGCTGAGAGCTTTCTGATGACTGACCTTGGACCATGCTGCTCGGGTGGAAAGGGGTGTTCTCCTAACATCTGTTCTCAATGTCTCTTCAGGCCCGTACTACTGTGGCGTGGGAGCGGACAGAGCCTACGGCAGGGACATTGTGGAGGCTCACTACCGGGCCTGCTTGTACGCTGGCATCAAGATCGCAGGGACAAATGCCGAGGTCATGCCTGCCCAGGTAAATGGCTCTAGTCTGCCGCTTTCCCTTCCTGTAGGCAAGTGGGGACTTTCGGTAGCAAGGGTGACTGATGCTCCCCTCCTTGACCCAAAACCTAAGAGGTTGGGTGGACTAGAGGTGAGAGGGGAGGGAGGGGGTTTGGGGGCTTCTGAACAGCGTGAACAGATGGCTTTATTTTCAAGGCCAACCTTCTCTTCTCGTTCTCCAGTGGGAATTCCAGATAGGACCCTGTGAAGGAATCGAGATGGGAGATCATCTCTGGGTGGCCCGGTTCATCTTGCACCGAGTGTGTGAAGACTTTGGAGTGATAGCAACCTTTGACCCCAAGCCAATTCCTGGGAACTGGAATGGTGCAGGCTGCCACACCAACTTCAGCACCAAGGCCACGCGAGAGGAGAACGGCCTGAAGTGAGTGCCTTCCCCTGCCGGGGCCATCTTTTTCTTTGTGCAAGAATACTTGCCAAGGATTTTATGTTTGCGGATGAGTAAGCCGGACCTCCCGCTTTGGACCTTAGCCTTTTCCACTTGGCTTCAAAAATTGTCTTCTCACTCTATCATTCTGTTCCTATTTGAAAAGGGCCAGAAATACTTCAGGAATAAGGATGCTGACAGGGAAAAGTTGACATAGATTAATGCCATTTGAAAATCTTTAATAAGATCCAAGTAACAATACAAGCATGTGAATGAAGTTAATGCTTATGGGTGGGAAAAAGTCTTTGATTAGGATCTTTTCATTCAACAAATATCATGTACTGTGTGTCTGGTGCTATTCTGAGCACCGGACATGCCAGTAATGAGGCAGGTATTTACTCTACTGGAGCCATGTTGAGGTGAATTGGAAACTGGAAAAAGTCTTTGATAGAGAAGTCACTCCATTCTTGGCATCCGTTGCCTGATCCCGCCCTTGAAAGACAGATTTCCCCACAACAGGCCAGACCCTCATCTTTTGTGTCCCCTTTAGGTACATTGAAGAGTACATCGACAGGCTGAGCAAGCGGCATCAGTACCACATCCGAGCCTACGATCCCCATGGGGGCCAGGACAATGCCCGACGCCTAACTGGATTCAACGAGACCTCCAACATCAACGACTTTTCTGCCGGCGTGGCCAACCGCAGCGCTAGCATCCGCATTCCCCGGGCTGTCGGCCAGGAGAAGAAGGGTTACTTTGAAGACCGGCGCCCCTCTGCCAACTGTGACCCCTTCGGGGTGACAGAAGCCCTCATCCGCACGTGTCTTCTTAACGAAACTGGAGAGGAGCCCTTCCAATACAAAAACTAAGTGGACTAGACTCGCAGCCATTGAACCCCTTCTAATTCCTCAATCCGCTCCCACTCTCGTGCCACCCCCCCCCAATTGTCATAATAGCATAACTCAAAGGGCAGAAGATCATCAAGGTCTTTTTTTATTCCTCCTGCCCAGTTAATATTTCTTGCTTTTTTTTGGCCAGGTTACAGAGGTCAAGTTCTTAATCTCTTCACCCACACAAACATACACACACCCTTTTTTCCCCCTATCACTGAAGCTTTCTAGTGCATTAGTGGGGAGGGGGCGGGGAAACATAACCACTGCTTCATTTAATCAGATGTTTGTCCAACAAGGCGTTAGCTATTGGGACAGTGAGTATAGTGTTTGTGAAGGGAGGGGAAGGACCTTTTTCTTCTTTGAGGTAGCTGCAGGGGGTTGGGAGCTGGGCTTTTTACTCTGTGGTTAGGTTAGCTATTCCCCCTTGGTGGAAGTTCCATTTGTTAGAAGGCTATAACCAGATTTCTGATGGAAGTGAGAATTAGGAGAGAGGGGAGCGCGAGAGTCAAGAGGAAGGTGCCTCTCTCTGTGCTGTGCTTCCCAGGCCTGGGGCTACATGCCCGCACTTGAAGACAAGCTCAGCGCACAGGAAGGGGATGGATTGCTCTACCTTAGAAGAAAAAGCTCCCATTCCTTGGTCCTCCATCTATAACAAATCAGAGTAGTATTTTTATATTTAAATGCAAAAACAAAAAAATTATATATATATGGGTGTGCGGATATGTGTGCTTTTTCTAAAGGAGAAAAACCGTTCTGGTCACCAGGAGCCAAATTTGAGGCGAGTGGTTAGGAAAAGGCTCCTTTTGAGCGGGAGGGGGTGAGGGTGCAGATGCTTGAGGAGTTGGCTCTTCGAGGCTTTAAACCCTCTCTACCATGTAAGGGTTTCTCTGTGCCCTGCCCGCCCTTCAGGAGGGGCTGGACACTGGCTGGTTAACAGGAAGAAGCATGTATGGCAGCCGCGGTCACCCAAGTCCCCTGGCTTTGGTATAAAGACACATGTGTGCACAGGGGTTTAGAAATAGGAGTTGGCTGGTCAACTTGAGCATGTATGTTACTGACGGGGTGATGGGTTCTTTTTCGGGGGACAGCATGTCACTAAAGCAGGCCTTTTGATATATTAAAAATTTTTTTAAAAGCAAAAAAGTTTAGATTTTAATCATATTGGTAGGGATTTGAAGACTTATTTTACAGAATTGCTTGTTGGCTTCCACTGTCCCCCTTCTCTGCTCTTGGAGGGGAGGGGACAGGACTGGGGCCAAACACTGGTAATTTTGTATCCTGGTGTCCGTTCTGAGTGAAAATCCTTCGTTAAGATTCCGAGGAGGTTTTTCTTTTCTTTTATAATAAAAAATAAACCCCCACCTTCATCTCGATGTCCTCCCTACTGTTCCTGGCTGTTTTTGTGTTGGTTGTGGCAGACCAGCTGTGGTTTTTTTTTCCCTTGCCCTGATGACTTCTCATTGCCATGTACACTGTGTTCGGAGTTAGATAACTTCTCGTTGTAAACAAACTTAACTGCCGAGAGCAGCTCTAAATCAACCTAACATTTATAAGATCTGACTTGATTTTTTTTTTTTTTTAAACCCCTATGTGCCATTTCATTCTCTCCTACCAAAGATGGGAAGGTTTTTAAAGAGGCAAAGTTAAGCTCAGGTTTACCTGTTCTTAGAATTTAAAGTCTTTTGAGTCATTGCCAACCAGCTCTTCCTTGTACCTTGGGTATTTGGCATCTCCGGATGAAGGCCCACCCCAGCCTGAGTTTTGAAATAGGGTACAAACCCCTCACCCACCCACCCGAGCCCTGTGCTCCGGAACTTGGCTTTGACCTACCATGCTGTGACATTGTTTCAAACACTCCTCTGGCTTAATTTTATAGCAGCCTGAAGTATTTGTGTTAGCTGGTCTCAAGTTCATCCTCTTGCCCAGCTGCCAGTGATTCATGTCATTAACAAATATTGACCACGTTGCTTCCCCTGGTTAAAGCCTTCTGAGGCTGAGCATGCTTGGGGCCAGACAGCCCGGATATGTCCTGGATATACCTTGACTTGCACTAGACCCGTGAGCTGCTGATTCTCCCAAAAGCTCCATGTTGACACCTCTGTGCCCTTGCTCTTGGTCCCTTTACCTGGAAGTTCTTCCACCTTATCCTGGCTTATTCCTGCCTTAGTTCAATTCTACACCAGGCTGGGTAGGAGCTCCCTCCCGCTCCATAGTGCTGTGCACGTGACTTCTAGCCAAAACACTCATCCAACACTAACCTAAGGTGCCAGGTAGTGTGGGCAATAGTAATTGCTGTTTTTAAAAGGTAGTATCCTCAGTTTCAATGTCACTGGGGCCTGTTACAGCAAACGACAGTTTTCTTGAGGCAAGTGTATATTTTGCTCAAGTCTTAGGTGTTTTTTTTAGGTTTTTCTAGGATGGTTGGCCCCTGACATAATTTGGTTTTCAAAGTAGGATGGATGAGCTCACCTACTGGGTTGGTGTGCTAGGTGTGGTCCCAGTTTGAACTTAGAGTTTCAGCAGGACTAGTAAGAGTGCACTCCATCAGTGCTTTCCTGGTGTGGGTAAATTATGTGGTGGTTCTTATTTCAGTTGAAGTCCTTTGTCCTCTAGTCCCAGCCTCCGCTGGGTCAGCCCGACACTTCTTGGAGGAGTGTGTTCCACACAGTGGAAGTACTGGATAGAGGCAGTCACTTGAGGGCTTTGATTTTTTTTTGCTCATTGTAACCAATTGCCCCGACAAAGATTACATGGAAGAGAGTTCTAAATTAAAATGATTTAGGTGGAAACAACTAGAATTAGTTGCGACCAACAGGTCACAGTGCAATCCCCTGGTATTTCAAAGACACTGGGTTACATGGTAACTTTATCAGTGAGATTATCAGCCAAGCCTTCAACCTTAGAGAGAGAGGCCAGTATTCACAAAAGGAGTACTCCGCATTAAGCATGAGTTACCCTTACGTTTCATCCTGTCAGTCATTGGATAACAGCTAAATGATGACTGCACAAGCTAACCGGAATGGTTCCTGCCGGGGGCCATTTGACAAGTCAGATCTGCAGTGGTGGGCAGCATGTCACACTCATGGACGAAAGAAGTCCCTATGCAAACACTTGGTGCTGGCGCTTCACCAGTCTCACCAAAGGCTGCACTTACATCATTCCAGCCGCTGCTTGGCCCTTATACTGATAAGGTGCAAAGTCTGCAAGGTAACTCGCTACCCTGCAGAAAGCTCATCATCACTCAACAGAGCTTTCCGACAACTTCCTGGAGGCAGGGATCCTGTTTTTCGTTCCCAGGACTGTATCCCCAGACCTGCCCTGGTGCCTGCGGTACTTGTTTAGTGAATCCTTTTTCGGTATCAGTTTGGTGAACTCTCAGCCTGCAACTGACTATTGGGTGGTGTCAAACCCTCATGAGGTCTCAGTGATTTGGCTGTGTTTTAACCCTGGTCATGACACTAAGCAAATTCTGTTGTACTGAGCTTTTAAGGACTCTGCTGGCTTGGTGAATCCTGGCTGAAGGTGGGCTACCAAGAGCCTTTATGAGTTATAACTAATATAAAGTGGCAATTCATCATGTAATTCCAGGGGTTTCCAGTAAATTGCTCCTGTAAATAGTTTGAGTGGATTAGAGCCCTGCCATTTTATAGCCTTTAGCTCAATCACCAACCACTCAGTTTTTTAAAAATGTCACACTTGATTTTATAATGTTCAAATATGTGTTCATGCTCATAGGTGCAATATGAACATACTATATTTGGGTGTATGCATATGTGTACATACTAGGTACACTGTACAGGTATCCGACGTGAATCTTTTGCCAAAGAAATAATATCTTACAGAGGAGAAAGGAAGCAGGCCACAAAAAGAATTCATTGGGCTGAGAAGCTGTCGCTAGGAGAGGGAAGGCAGGGCATAGGAAACTATTGTTATTCTTAAAGTGTGTTTTATTGCAAACCCACTCTAATTCTGCCCTTTCCGGAGCTTTATAGACAGGAGGTCCTCGGGCACTGTCAACTATTTGTCTATAATTCATGTCCCAAAGCCCCTCTGATATAAGGAGGTGGGTGGTACCCTAGTCCCATGTCACAGAGGAAGTGCCCATGCAATTCCTGTTATCATTTGATGAATTGCTTTTAGCAGGCTGTCCTCTTCCTCTTGGGTCTCAGACCGAGTTCCTTGCATGGTCTTGAGATTGTAACTTGTCTCAGCTTACTCAGCTCACTCCGTTCTTCTACCGTATGGCCTCCTCAGCACATCTGTTGGCCTAACCTCCAGTGGGCACACACTAACTCTAAACTCTACATGGAAGCCTTTCTGCATTTCCCTTTCAATAAGGATTCAGAATAACTGCTCCCTTGTGACTGTTCGACTGTTCCACAGACATTAAATGGAAGAGGTATTCAAGAGCTTCCAAATTTAATAAATAAGATGGGGGCTAACTAGGCACTGTTTTGGGTGTTTGGGTACAAACATATGAATGAAGAGGTAAAGGGAATGGAAACCCTTCTTTTCCTGTTCATGTCTCTCCTCCTGTAGCTAAAAGAATGTCATCGGCATCAGCAAGCGGTATGAGACTTCAGGTCCTGTTGCTTTGTATGCTAGCTATTCTCAAATGATTTTGTGAGCCGTTTCAGTAACTCTATGCAAATAATATATAGTACTGAATGGGGAGGGGGAGTTTTTTCATGGAAGAAATGAACCCTTGTCTGGTGTCTGGGAAGAATTTTCAATACATTAGGAGCTATTATTAGGAGAGAGACAGTGCAGTAGGAGAATCCACTTCCCCAGGGCTTCCTTCACAAGAGAGGATCACAAAATAAATATAATGGGATTTTTTTCCCCCAAACAAGCTACCACCAGACTCATTCCTAGGTGGGCTTAGGATCCAGAAACTGCCAACCTCTTAACATTTTTATAGACTGGCTCACTTAAAGCACTTACCCAAGTAAGCCTTCAGTAAATGTTTGTTGAATTAAATTGTCAGAGAAAGGTCAATACCAGTATCACTGGCCAAAGGAAGTGAATAGAAGCCTGGGGTGGGATGGGGATGAGGGGTAGTTATTCACAAGCGTCAGCCTTAGGTGTTGATGGTTCCCACTCCTGCAGTTAACCCAAAATTCCCTCCTCTTCCTGATCCCAAATGCAGGATGAACAGCTTATTCTTTCAGGTTCCTCCCTCCCCTTGGGAGGAAACAGGAACATACTTAGGCTAGCTGGTATTAAACAATTTACTTCCACAGAAGTTTACATCATCCTTACAGAATTAGCCTGAGATCAGTTGTGGACATCCCTGAAATTCCCTCCAGATTTAGATACATTGATCGGCTGCCTCTCGAATGTCACCAGCTGCGGACCTGGCCCTCAACCCAGGCATGTGCCCCAACTGGGAATCGAACCGGCAATTTTGGTTCACAGGCCTGCATTGAATCCACTGAGCCACATCAGCCAGGGCTTAAAATGCAGCATTCTTTGGAGGAAAAAAGACTTACGAGGCAACATTTTCGTATGAGTAGTAATAGGAATATTTAACCATAAAGTGATTAATGTTGGTTACTGCTTTCCCTTTCTCCAGCCCCAAAAGCAGGAGGCTGCTCTGGGAGTCGGGAACAGGCAAGAAAGGCAATGTCTACAGGAACCAAAAAAAAGCCCCAAAGTGTGTGTTTATGTATGTGAAGTTGATTCTCAGACTGGACTCCTACAGGCCTTCCAAAGCCAGCTGTAACATCTGCAAGTCCAACCCTGCATGCCCCGCTGTGAGATGGCTCCCTCCCATCAAAGATGCCCTTGGCAGTCACTGTAATCCCATTTCACCTGAATTTCAATGTTTGGAGAAGACAGACACACACAAGGTGATTGATTCCCTCCTCACCCTAGGCTAAACTTTCTCTAGTCCTTAAAAAAATGACTTCAAGGACAAGTTCTTCTGCTACTTAAGAAAGACAAGCGAGTCCTCAGCAGAAAGAATACAAACCCAGAAACCCCCAAAGATTTCTATGTTCTTGCCACAACAATCCCAGGGATGACACTAAGGGGGGGTGCATTAATATTTCTGCCTTAATAATCAGGATCTTGGAGCCAGGGACATCATCCCAGGGACAATGTTAAAATAATGCATTTCTAGAAGTTTGAAAATATTCATAGGGCCCTGCCCCTTTGTCTATACAACTATTGAAAAAACAATAAACACTTCCAGGGGCTACTAAAGGCATGAGACTATTGGAAAATTTTTAGGAGAGATGCTGACTGAGAATTCTAGAGATGGTAACAGAGGGTGGAAGGAATGGAAGATTCTTGTGCTAGTCCTCACATTATGTAACCATTGAGTCTCTCTTTACCAACACCCACTCCCTCCCTTGTCTCTCACATGTTTTTCCTTTTCCTTTGAAGGAGTTGGAAAGCTCCAAGACCTGACTGAGTTAGTCTCAGGAGAGACTTAGATACCCGTACTGCACTTGAAACATGTAAGCCCTCTCCTGCTGATCCGCCTTGCAGAGTCCAAGAAAGCCAAGAGGTGCCAAGCAAGGTGTTTTCTTTTGACTCCGGTTTTCCCCCAGCCTGGCATGGCAGGCAGCAGGAGCTATTTTGCTTTCATAAGCCATATTATGTAACTAAGATCTTGAACAGTGATGCTGAGCCAACTTAGAGGTCACAACAGAAGGGGAGGGGCAGAACAATCAACAAAATGGAGAGAGAATACGGAAAGAAAGCAGGAAGGGAGGAGAAGGGAGCGAAAACCAACTAGGGGCGAATGGAGACAGACGGAGATCATAATTTGTACTATTTGTTCATTTGTCCTTGGGCTCCAGTGACAGGACACGCTACCTGAAAAGTTATTTGCCCCTCATTTTAACTGGGCAAAGGGGCAGCCCTTAGTTCACAATCTGCAAGGAGGAGCTTGCTGAGTGCCAGCTGCCTGCAGGCATCACCCCAGGGCTCATTGGTGGCCCTGTTGGGGACTGCAGCAGCCTGGCGTGGTGTAGTACTGAGTGTTCCTAGTGGAAAACAACAAGTGTGGCATTGTCTACGTTCACCCAGCCTCCATGCTGACTACATGAGTTGGTGAGATAGGAAGCCCCTAGGGGCCTGGGGACCCGAAGCCTTTTTTTTTTTTTGCATTTTAGAAGATGCTAGCCCACCATAGCTCACTTCCAGGAAGTTGAATATACACCAGGAGCAGGTGCCACAGATACATGTTTTGTTTTGGGGAGGCAGCAAAAGTTATGCTCAGTAACTGAGTCTGTATTCGCCAGTAAGTAATTTATTTAGCACGGGTTTGCTGTAGGAATTTCACCAGCCAATAGCAGACAGGATGATATTTCTTAATAAGCAAAATTTAAAAGTAACATATGCCAAACAAATGACAGACTAATCATACTATTATCCCAGGCAAGGGGAAGTGGAGAAATAGAGTCCAAATTTAATATAATGTGTACCTTTTTATACCAGGAGGCGCTCAGGAGAGTTAGTGTCCCACCAAGAGCCGATTTGCAGCTGCCAGCACAAAAGTAAAAGTCCTCTGTTGCTAGAGCACGTTGCTAGGAAACAAAGACACCAGGGTTGGTAGGCAGGCTGATCTCTTCCTAGACGTTCCACATGGCTTAGCAACACCATCTAAAAGGTATGTCTCACCAGGACAGGAAAGAATGTCCAAAGGGTCTTTGAAGAGTTTTTAGGTTAGGGAAGAGTCACCTGACCGAAACTGAAAGTCTCCAATACTCCTCAAAACTGTCAGTATTTATAGCCTAAATGTCCCCTTCCAGGAGTTGCATTTCCATGTGCTCCTATAGATAAGCTCCCGGTGAACCCCACAGCTGAGCTGCTGACTGTTTATCAATGACAGCAGATGTAGAATGATGGCATCCTGACACGACTTACTTCATTCTTACATAACAGCAATGTGGCATAACATCCCGACACAACTCAACTTCACACACATCAAAGCATCACTGGGTTCTTTGTTCCCTAGCAACGTGCTCTAGCAACAGAGGGCTTTTACTTTTTTTCCCTGGCAGCTGGAAATCAGCTCTTGGTTGAACACTGACTTTCCTCGGTGCCTCCAGTGTAAAAATTATGGACCCCGAGAAGAAAGGATCATTTGATGTGAGGAACCCTGAGTAGGAATTTAGCTGCTGAGATGGACTCTTCATTGTCAAATGAAGGCCCAAATTTTATAAATAATAAAAGCCTAGGGGCCGTTTGCTGGCGGAGACTTGTCTTCCGTACTCTGTATACAAGGAAGAACCTCAGCCCGAACTCTTAACTTCTCCGCACTGTTCCCTGCTAGGCTAGTCTGAGTCAACCACTGCAGGGAAGCCCCCAATTGGTCTTTTGATCAACAGCCTGAAACCTGCCCCATCCAATCAGAACTGCACATCTCTACCCTTATTTGCATCTAAACCGACCAATCAAAACTGCTCTATGACGACCAATCGGAACTACAGGGTTCAGACCAATCAGAACTGGCTGAATTTGGAAACTATATTTGCATAAAATCGGACCAATTGGGAACTTGGGTGGGAGGAAACTTTGTAACAGGCGGCCTCCCCTTTGGTAGCGCGCACGTTTGATTTTTGCTAGAAGCTTCCGGCGTTTGCGTGCTTTGGGAGCTGTTTCACCTGATGTGGGTCTCGCCTTTTGTATACTAGTTACAAAGTGTAATAGAGTCCGCTCTTGTGTTTGACTTTTTGTGGCATGGCCTCAGCCTTAATCTAGAAACTTTGTCCTTGCTGCCTGCTCCTTTGCGTTCAGTATTTCTGCCTCAGGGAAGCTGTTTCTCCCGCAAGGAAGCTGTTTCTACAAGAAAGCAGGTTCTGTCTCCCTCATTCGAGGAAGCCATTTTTTTCTCCTTCCCTCGGGGGAGCGATTTCTTTCTGTCTCTCTCAGGGCTCCTCCGTTTTCTCCCTTACAGAGTGGACTCCTCCAGTTATATTTCATTGAAATTGATTGGAAAGCGACTTCCTGCAGGGTTGGACAGGGGAGAGAAGAAACGAAGATCTCGAAGGGACTGTGTCGGATCCACATGGCTTCCCTTTGTGATCTGAAAAGACTAAAAGGGAAGGATTTTGAAAGGGCTGCCACAGGGGCTAAAACGACCAGGTGGATTCAGAAGGAAAACCAACAGCTTGGATTTCCCATCGCGATTCTTAGTTTCCTGGGCCTCCCACATCCAAGTACTAGGAGCTAGAAGACAACCTGTGGCCATCTCCGAGATGGCCCTAAAAGGCAGGTGGAAAGGAGGTTCAAGTAAAGAAAGGAACATGGAAACGTCCTTCAGAAAAAACGCTCTCTAGAACTGGAAGTGGCAACCGCTGCACAGCTAGTGTCTTCCTTGCCCTTGTAAGTTTCTGCATTTCAAAAGGCAAAGGACTTACCTACCGTCTGCTATTTGTTTTTAATTGGTGGGGAGTCATTAGACTTAGCTGGAACTAACCTTTCACCTTCCTTCCACTTTCTCAAACATTACAACTATATAAAAGATGGTCCTCTAAAATTCCAAACTAAACAATGAGTTCTGTGTTCCTAGTGCCACTGTCTTTTTCTGCAAGGGCGGGAAGGGGAAAGACTAAACTTTTAGAATCAGGGCCCCCACTGTAGACTTAACTGCATAATCTTAAGAGGAAGGAAAGAGGAAGTTATGTATTTTTAAGAACCATCTCACATGATTCTTCTCAATCAAGTTCAGGAAATGCCTATTGGCTTCACGGTCATGAGCAAAGCCCTGATGTTTTTCATTCTAAGGACTTGGGTTCACTCTCCATCTGGCATCCACTACATCTCATCAAGAGTCATTTCTGTAATTGGAGAGTGGAGATCATACTACACCCCAAGCTGCAAGAGGGAGCTTGTTGCTACAAAGCTTAGCCTCCTCCTTCATGCTTTAGAACTATTTTGGACTGTGCTATGAATTGATTACCCAGTACTAATTCCATCAAAACCCCCTCCCTAGTTTTTTTCGGTCCACCCAGCGCTTCAAACCTCATCTTTGAGCACAGGCGTTTCATGTGTATGCTACTCCACATATCCTCTAATGTGGGCCATTTTTTTTTCTCCCTTTCCTACACCTGACCCTTCCCCTGTGCTCTCTGGAACTCCTGGCTTGTGCTCCCCAGACGCTATTGGGCTAACTTATTCCTTCCATCTCATTGCCTCGACCAGAATCTTCCATGATGAGGCTTTTCCTTCAGGGTTAGCAGGATATATGAGTCCAGAGCATTTAGATTCCCAGGTATCTCCGAGGTCTTAGCCCCTCTGCACCTCCCAAATCTCACTGGGTCTCTTCAATCTCTTTCCCTGGCTCCCCCTCCTCCATTGACTGGCTCCAACCTCTACATTTTGGAGAGTTTCTAGGGCTCCATCCTAGAATCTTTTTTATGTAAATCTCTCCCCAGGTAACCTTTAGTTTATATGACCCAATTATTATCTCCAGCCCAGATCTCTCCCTTGAGCCTTAGACTTCTAGATCAGACTAGATACTGGCTATCTAAATAGATATGTCCAACGCGGAGCCCTTTATTCAAAGCACCCTTTCTATGATTCTTTCTCCCCATTTCTCTAGCTTCATCCACTGTTGCCTCAAACCTAGCAATTAATTTTGTTATTCCCCCTTTTCATCTGGGGCATTGTTGGGGCCCAGAGCAGGCTGCTCCAAGATATCCCACATGGCGTATTGATTGCTTTGTGTTAAAGTCTGAGAATTAGCAGGAGCTGGAAGAGCTCTCTGGACTCTCTGTCTCTCTAAATAGAGAAAATAAATCTGCATGTAAAAGGCGCCCTCCTTGCTCCTGAGGGCTGAGAGACAACGTTATCACAAGAGTTATAAAATCCAGAGTCAGAAAAGCCTGCACAAACAAACCTTGTAATTGCCTTTACTAATTTACTACTAAGCCAACCCTTGCTTAGACTCCTTTCTAATGAGCATTAACTTTCTTTGTCTTGTTGTCAATTTCTCACAAATATAGTGCCTCTTTGTCTAAAAACCATAAAAGGATATCTAGTTCAATCATTTATTTGAACCTCATTTTATGATCTGAGCATCATATTGTGATTTTTTTTTCTGTTAATCTAGGCGTGTGTCAAATTTATTTTCCAACTACTCCAGCCAGAAGACCTAAAGAAGTTGGTGGGGGAGTTGAAATTCTCTGACTCCCCAACAACATGCTTTCTCCCGTCTTGTTCATCAGGAAATCCGGTATGCTTTCTTTACAAATGTATTTTGAATGTTTCCGTTTAAATCCATTTCCACCATCACATTCCTGGTTCAAGTCACAATCATCTCTCATTTCCACTTGAGCCTCGCAAATGCCTTTTTCTCCCACAATTCTAAGCCCTACTTATTGTATTCCCAGCAGCAAGGAGAGTAATCTTTCAAAAACCTAAATCAGATTGTGTCTCATCTCTTCTACACCTTTTTAATGGAAAACCATTGTTGTGATGAAATTCAACCTCCGTTCTTTGCCTGTTCGGCCCAGCATTGATGCGACCCTTCCTAGTTTCACAACTTCATCTCAGACCCGAGTGCCTTACTTCCTGCGCTCAGTCCCACGGGTCTGCTTTCTGCCCTGTGACCTCTGAGTGCGCTGTTTCTTCAGTCTAAAGAGGATCTTCCTCAGGTTCCAGGCAGAGTTGTCTGATTCCCATAGGTCTCAGCTGTCACCTTCTCAGAGAAGCCTTTCCTAATCACACTATCTAAACCCTCTACTGTGTTCTCTGTTTTATTCGATCTATCACATCAATCTTAAAATTTCTTTCATCACAAGTGTCATAATTAGCATAACATTACTGTACTAACCTATTTGTGCGTTTATTAGCTGTATTCCCTACAATAATTATTCTTTTCAATGTGATATACTAGCAAGAGTTTGGGATGTGGAATTAAATGGAAGGCCTACATTAATTGTAGGTCCCATTACTTACCTATTATGTGATCTTAGCAATTTACTTTCTCTCTCTGTGCCTTATTTTTCTCATCAGTAGAAGGAGGTTAATGTGGCATTATAAAGTTTTTGTTAGGATTAATGAGATCCCTAAAGATGTTCACGTTCACAAAATGACATGCCAAGGAAAATCATTTTAAGAATTATTTAAGAAGTCTCTGTACCAAGTTTTTTTTCCTTAATTTCCCTCCCAGTTTTTGGCATGAATCAAGAAACACTCTGGGCATATTCATCATGCAAACCAGTTGAGTGGATGAACACAAGGCCCCTCACTCTTGGAGAACAGACTTGGGGGAAGGCAGGCAAAGCTTTCTGAACCCACACAGGGAAACATTGCCAGCCCAACAAGCCCAGGGAGGCCCAGGAGGGCATTAAGGAGATCTGGTGGAGACAAGGTCACATTTTAAAGTAGCTGCATGCCAGCACTGGACTGGGAAGGCTCAGAAACGGGGCTGGCCATTGGAGCTTGGGTTTTGTGATTTGTTCAAAAGTCTGTATGGCTTTCTTTACTCCGAGGAGCTAAGCTCCAAAGATAGAGATATTATCCTATTTCATCTAAAATCTGACTTTCTCCCACCTCCTTTAGACCATGTCTGTGTGGAAGGTAACTTTTGCATAAAAGGAAAAGTGAACACTAGAAATGAAAACAGAAGTCCTGGTCTGGGCACTGGTTCTGTCAGCTACAGCACAGAAAGGTGTTCTGAACCTTTCTGGAAGGTTGGAATCACCAGCAGTCTCTCAGACAATGTTAGAGGAATTGCAAACTAGGAATCCTTTCCGGAGGGCAATTTGGCAAATCATTGTTTGCCAAGTATATATCCTTTTGACTGCAAGTCTTTAGGAATATATATGCTTGCATATGTGCATAAAAACATGTACAGGAAAGGTCACTGCTCCATTGTTTATATTAGCAAGTTACTGGAACCAATGGGTTAGATAAGTATGGCCCATTTATATGAATTATGCAGCTGTTAACAATAATGAAGGAGATCTGTGTGTACTGATAAGAAAATTGGAGCTATTTTGTTAAAAAAAAAAAAGGTGTGAAAGAGCATCTTGTATTTTACCTTGTGTGTGTGCATGCACGTGTGCATGTGTAAGCACACACACACACTCAGAGATACACATTCTTATCTGGTTGTAGTCATAGTCTATTCCTGGAAAGATTTACAAGTACTGGTGGTAGTGACTTACTTGAGACAGAAGTAGGAGAGAATTGTTTGTGGTTGTTTTTCTCTACAGTTTGAAGTTTTAAAAAAAGTCATGCATTTATGATATTTTCAAAAAAAGAGTCTACGCTTTTTAGCACCATGGCGATGTATCTATGACAATACTCACTGAGTCAGTGGGGATGTCTAACCCTGTTACCATTTGGGCAAGTCACTTCATCTTGCTGAGATTTTTCATCACCTGTTAACATGGTTATGTTGTACAGCCCTCAGGACTAAGTCAGGCCACTCTGTGGATGTGCCAAAGCACGTGAGCAGGGAACACAGCTGATGTCTAACAAATGCTTGCAATCTCCCTTTCCGTCCCCCAACCACAGAGTAACGTCATCAGCACGTCATCCTTCGTGGCCTGGGTTTCCTTTCTTAGGCCAGGAAAGTTGCTGCGGATGCCACAGCTATTTAAGTCCACTGACCTTTCCTGCTAAAGTCAGCTCCATCTTAGGGGATAGGGATGACTAAGGTTGCAGATGGCCTGCGTTGGGAGGAGGGTCAGGGGTGGGGCAGTGCCTTCGTCAGATCCATGTGACCTACTGGCTCTCGTGCTCTGCAGATTTCTCTTGATAGAGGTGCCTGCCAGCTTGGCTGGTAATCTCGGAGAAGATAGAAATAGCAGCAG
This sequence comes from Macrotus californicus, assembly GCA_007922815.1. NCBI lineage: Eukaryota > Metazoa > Chordata > Mammalia > Chiroptera > Phyllostomidae > Macrotus > Macrotus californicus. The sequence goes on from VMDR010003337.1 coordinate 28,448, forward strand.
CTCATGGCTCCGACACCCACCCTCTCCACTATTGCCAGAGTTTTAATTTCCTGCATTGCCTTGGCCACCTCAGGTCCTCTCCTGAAGGTCATGGAACTTGGTCAGAGCGTCAGGGTTGTGCTGGAATGCTTTCCAGAGGTCATGGTCTAGAGAAACACATAAGAACAGTTCATTCTCCCCTTAAGAGGCACAATCAGAATGTCATTCTGCCTGGTTCCATCGAGCCAAGTGACCCCACCAAAGGAAGTTATGTGATTTAACCCCTTACCACAATCTCCATCAGCTCCACCTGCCTCCACCCCCATCATATAATCTGAAGAAAGGCAGAGTGTTTGCTAACTCCACAGGGTGAACCCACGCCACACACACTGCTTCAGCCTACTGGAAGAGAAAACTCCTTCTGGAGTTACGCTGAACTTCAGGTTTGAACACCTGACAGTTTCCACAAAGCTTTATGCAAATTACTGCTAATGTATGAGAAGCAACGTATACAGAGCTCCTTTCGATCCCTATAGCTTTCATTTATAAAAAGCTTTTACAAAGGGTTTTGTTTATCAACAAGGCTGGGCCATGGTGCCCAGATGTTTGGTCAAACATTATTCTGTATGTTTCTGCGAAGGTGGTTTTGGATGGTGTTAACATGTGCATTGCTGATCTGGGAGTAAAGCTGTGTACCCTTAATAATGTAGATTGGCTTCATCCAATCAAGATTGACTTCCCTTCAGCAAGGCTTGAACTGAGGCTCTTCTTTGAATCTCCAGCCTGCTGGCTTACTCCATCAGATTCTGGACTCACCAAGCTTCCACGGTCACATGAGTCAATTTTTTAAAATTAATCGAAGTCTCTCTCTCTCTTTCTTTCTTTCTTTATATCTGTCTATAAGACTTGTATTTACAATTCTGTCCTGTGCGCAAACAAAACCTAATTGATTTTTATCAACATCTTAACAAGATCAAAACGAAGAGTATGCACTGTAAATGCTAGAAAAATACATTAAATATTAAAATTAAGTGATGGAATTATGATTGGTTCTCCTAACATTTCTAATGTTTAATAATGAAAATGCATTTTATAAAAAAAACATTTAAAATCAATTTCTTAACAAGGAGATTTATGTTATGACACAAGAGAATTTTTAAGTAAAAGCAAATTTCAAAGTAAAAACCAAAAAAATGCTAGTGTGCTTGACTTGGAAATACAGCTTCAACTCAAACAGCCCATGCCTTTCTTTCAACCAGCTGCTGCCGCGAAGACCTCCCTGTAGGAGTCTTGCCGTTGCTCAGGTGTTCCTGGAGAGGAGGGCTGCGTGTCTCCCCAAATTCAGAAGTGGCCAGCAGTCTGAGGGCAGGCCAGCTAGCCACGCTTGAGCTGCGTGCACTGGACCACAGCTAGTTTCCATCTGATTCTCACAGCTCCTCTACACGAGAGGTAGGTTACTCTCACTTAACAGATGAAGATGCTGAGGCTTCAAGAAGTAATGCGTATGTATGTCACTGATTTAACGATGTTTCGACTTTATGATGTTGCCAAGTGATGTGCATTCATGACAACCCGTACTTTGAATTTTGATCTTTTCCTGGGCTAGTGATAATCAACACCATACTGTTTCATGCTGCTGGACAACAGCAACCAGCCACGGCTCCCAGTCAGCCACGTGACCACGAGAGCAAACAGTCCATACTCTGCAGTGTGCCGTGTTGCCAGTTGTTTGGATATTGTGTTCTGTTTTCTCATTCCATCATGTTTACCATATACCATCTGTGTCTCCTGCTTCTGGTGAGAAGAAGTGGAAGGTAGTTGTGAGGCAGGACCAGCATTTGAATCGTACTCTCCTAACTGTAGCCCCAGAGTTCTTGCCTCTAAGTCCTGGCTGTCTTTCCCAGGATCCCAGGATGTGTGGGAGAGGGCAACCCCAGAAATCTGGTTCATGCTAGATCAACTTTTATATCAGAGGGGGTGGGATGTAAAAAAATGCTTAAGAACAAAATTTTTCATACCATTTCTTGGGTCTTACCATCTCAACCTCACCACATCTCCATGAATTCCACATTACAACTTCCTACTCCAAACCAAGAGACAGAAAGACAAGAATTATTTTCCCCTTGAACACGGTGGAGGCTGGAGGCTCTGACCCTCTTTGGCTAGCACCTTAGCCCTTCTTGACCGACAGGGTGGGCCTCTCCCCTTCATTCTTCCTCTGCCATTTCTTTATTTCACACCAAGGACCCATCCTTGTCACCTGCCTGTTTTTCTCACCTGCCTCCACCAGAGCAGGAGTGAGGTGAGGATACCCTGTTGACATTGAAAGAAGGTAGGTGGCAGGCAGGGACGGTGGGGATAGTGGAGGAGACAGCTCGGGAGAGCTGAGGAAAGGCTGCTGGGTGGATCAGTGCAATGAAAAGTGGTGGTTAAAAGTGCAGCCTCTCTGCAGCCGGATCATGCGGGTTCACATCCACACTCTGACCCTTTCTATTGCTGTGTGGACTCAAGTGGATGGCTTTGTCTGCCAGAGTATCACCATCCATGTGCTCTGTGTTGGCTTGTATGGTCCCCAAACTAGCTGTGTGACTTGGGTAACTCACTTCCTCTCTCTGACCTTCAGCTTTCTCATTTATGAAGCACAAGGGCTGGATTAGGAAACGCAGATTTCTTTTTCATTTTCACGTTCTAGACTTCTGACTTCTTAATCATTGGAAAATTGTGAAATTTCTCTTGAGGGCTAGCTCTATAGAGTGTCGTTTAAATGATCCTGGTATCCTGGTCACTCAGTATCTACCCTTACATCTTTTATATCTTTGGACATTACAACTCTTGATTTTTAAGATAGTCTAGGCCATCATCAGGCACCCTGGGAGAGGGGTGGAAGAGGGGCCCGGCTGCAGCCTGCCACACCTAAAATTCCCATTCAGTTTGCCCCTTCAGCCCTATGGCTACTTCTTTTGCCTAGACCACAGGTGGCAAACACGAGGCCCGAGGGCCAAATCTGGCCCTCCACCTTGTTTCTACCCACTGGCAGCGCTGAGCTCCCACTTAACTGGGAAGGAGTAGTTACATTTATACAGTCCTAAAATTACATTCAGCCCTTTGAAGGCAACCTCGAGGCTGATGTGGCCCCTGGTGAAAATGAGTTTGAAACCCCTGGAGACAGATCTACCTTTCTCCTTTCCTCAGCTCCACAATGTTGTTAAGTTGCTAAATTATTTGCTCCTTCCTTTCACTGCCAGACTTTAGGATAGGATGGTCTACCCCAGATACCCATGCTGCCAGGCCACCTGGCCACATCCCCACCCCCTTGGGTCTCTCTGAGAAGTTCCACCCAATTGAGTCCTTCTCAAAATGCTCCTCCCCTTTAGTGTCAGTGGCTGCCTCTGTCCTATCTTCTTTGGTCTCCTTTTGGCTTTGAAACAGCCTCTAACCCTAACCTAGCTGACCTTTAGCCAAGCCCAGGCCGAAGGAATGGGCAGGCTCGGGGAGTCTCACCAGGGAGATTTGATCTCTCTGACAAGACTGAGATGGCCTCGAGGAGTGTGACCCACAGAGTTTAGACGTCAATAGTCCACTTTGAGGGTGTGTGACATTCTCTTCCCTTCTCCTAATTTCCTTTTTCCACCCCACTAAAGCCCCCTTTCCTTGCCTGCTTTTGAAGCAAATGTTTATGGAGCTGCCTAGGCAGTTTCAAAACAAACAGCTGCCAAAGCCACCCCCCACCCCCCACCCCCCCTACCCCCGTGCACTTGCACTTGCTGCTGCTATAAGTAGAATGGGATCTATAGCCCCAACACTGGCGTCAAGTTGCAGATACTTCAGCTCCGCCCTGTGTTTTGCCTAAGGGGGGTCTGACGCCAGCTCTGTTCTGTGTTTTCCTTTACATTTGAGGGCTCTGTCCGATGGCCAGGTGGTCCCAGGGGAACGTGGAGCAGAGCAGCAGTTCTTTCACATTTCAAAACCAGGCTAGGCTAAGACCTTTGGGCATCTCTGCTTTCCCAAGGATGAGCCGCTCTCAGCTCCACGGTGCTATGGCCCTGACTGCAGGCCTAACCCCGAAGGGGTTTATTTTTCTCACGCAAGAAGTCAGAGGTAGCTGCCAGAGCTACGCATCAGTGTCAGGGCATGATTAATGTACCAAACACTTTATAAGTTTGTGCTTTACCATCTTTAGTAAGTGGCTCTTTTTGTGGTCTAAAGATGGCTTTTGCACCTCCCAGCATTATTTCTGTATTCTAGGCAAGAAAAAGGGAAGCATGGTGAAGGGCAAAAAGCCAAGGTGGCACTTAGCCAGCTGCCTTGGCCCTTTTACTGTGCTTTCCGGCAAACATCCTCTGTTTGCATCTCATTGGCCAGCACCATGTCATGTGGTTGTCCCTATATGCAAAGGAAGCTGTGAGGATTTTGACTGAGGGACTTGGACACCTAACATCAAGTCAGGGTTTCCTTAGTGAAAAAAAAGGGGAAACATGGATATATTGTAGGTAAATAGCCCTGTCTGGTATAACTGGGGCTCCTCCCACAACACCCCCGAACAAGTTCACAAATACTTCCAAGTCCCAACTCTACCACCATAGACCATCTTTGCTCTGCCTGTACTAGGACAGTACAACAGTACAGTTAAGAGTCTGGACTTCAGAGTCAGAAACGTGTGTTCAAATCCCTCCTCTATACTCACTAGCTTTCTGAGTTGGTCCAGTCACTCAGGGCCTCCATTTTCACACCTATATAGTAGGAATAGTAATTGTTTCTACTTCCAGGGTTGTGGTCAGGATTAAGCGATTCAATAAAAATATAGCTCATGGTACATAAGAAGAACTCAACAAATGTTAGCTATAATTATTCACTTGCCTTATAGATCATACTGAAATGTATTCAGACACATCATTTAAAAGACTGTGACCCTGCTGAGCAAAGATGCTGCCTTCTCTACCACTTTTAAGTATGAAAGCAACTATTTTAACTAAACAAGTGACCCATAAATTCACTGGCCTTGTAATACAGAGAGGACTAAAGGCCCCTGACCATGCCTCTTCCCAATCCCTGCAAGTGAACATTATCATCATTTTTTGTTTTTCCTTCAAATCTTTGCCTATGTATTTCATATATGTACTCATGGAAAATATAAAGCTTAAAAAATTACACTTGTATCATACTGTATGGATCATCCTTCAACTTCCTCTTCTTCCCAATTCAATCATATATCTTGGCAATCTATTCTTTTATTAGATATAGCTTTCCCAAGTTGTCTTATATTTTCTTTTTCCAAATTGCTTCCTGGTATTTCCTAGTATGGATATGTAATATTATATTTATTTAGCTAATCCCCTATTGACCATTATCTAGGTCATTTCCAATTGCGGCTACTGCAAACCAGTGATGCAACTGTTATCATGGCACAGATGCCTCCTTTGTGCATGTAGTTACCATAAAATGCAATTTCTGGGTTTCGGTATGCAAGTGCTTTAAATCTTTAGTATTGTTGCCAGGTGACCCTCTGCTCCCTTGCAGGGATAGCTGTTCCTAAGAACGTGATGGGTTTTGTGGTGGTGGTGGTGGTTGCTTTTAATCTTTAATTTAGATCTACTTGTGGACCTAGTCCAGTCTGTTAGGTAAATGTTAAATTGCACCCTCCTCCAAGACTTACACAGAGAATTTGCTGTATCCTGACATCTTTTTAGACTGTTTTCTGTGTTTGAAAACTCTCTCTGTTGAGTCTAACTAGGCTCTCTTTCTCTGTTGTTATCCTTTGGTCCTTTCCCACCCCTAAGAAGCAGGGGGACAAGCCTAACTCCTGTTTCACATGATGTGCCCAGCCCGTATCAGACTGAAATTCCTGTTCCCTCCCCCGCCATGCGCATTTAAAATTTTTCAGGGTTTTTGTGCAGATAAACGAGATAATCTTTGTGAAAGTAGTGGGAGTTCTTTTCAAGGCTGGAATGTAAGTGTGGCAACAGTACGTTCTAAATTTTTTAGGACAGATTAGTTTTCTGATAAACTCTTATTTCATATTAAGTTTTTGAATATGTAATACAGTCACATGGCTTAAAACTTCAAAATTACACAAAGGTACACACGGAAAAGCCTTGCTCCCACCCCTACACCTCATCCTTGCAGTCTCTGACTCCTTCACCCATGCCCCCAGGGAACCACTTCAATGGATTTCTTAGGTATCATTCAGTGAGTTCTTCATTCAAGTACTTGCATACCTAAAACTTCCCATGTTTTTCCACTATGTGGCCCCCTCATCCCCACTGCTCCTCACGTCTTTTAATTCACATTATTATATCAAAGATAATTCAATATGAGACCACAGAGTGCTTCCCAATAATTACTTTGAACTCTTTCTATTATGGGAAAATTTAATCTTAGAACATAGAAAATTCAACCTCTCATAATCTCCGTCCAGCTTCCACAATTATAGATAATTTGCCAATTTTAAATTTATTTTTCTGCTTTAAAAATTTTGTTGTAGTACTTTAAAGCAAATCCCTGCTAACATGTTTCCATGTACATGTTTCTTCATTATTTTTAATGGCTGTACAGGTGCTCATTCATATAAGGATATATAGATAATTTATTTTAACATTCCTCCATTGATGGATATTTAAGTTGTTTTCATAGCATAATTGTGTTAATAAAAAGGAATTGCTATATATATATATCTATAGATATAAATATAGGTACACATACATGCATATACACATAAGTGGTATAATTTCTTCTTACTATTTAAAAACTTTATAAAAATAAATTCACTAATCAAAAAAGGAAATCCTTTATCAGACCGTGGTTTCAATGTGGAGTTCATTAAATGTAATCACTGCAGGGTCTGAGCAGTACTGTGGAGGCTGTAGAAGCTAGGGCAGTAAGTACCTGCCTATGGTAATGCTTTTCTCATATTTTCATGATTAAGAAAGCTCTGGATTTCCTGAATCCTGTCTTCTGTTTTCTTTGCAAGGCCTTTCTCAACTCATCCAGAATTTTCTCCGGAATGTCTCAGTCTCAGCCCTGTTGACATACGGGGCTGGATATGTTTTTGCTTTGGGGGTCATCCTGTGCATTGTAGGATGTGAAGCACCATCCCCGGTCTCTACCCACTAGATGCCAATAGCCCTCCCCACTCCCACTTCCATTTTGATCATCAAAAACATCTCCAGGCTTTGCCAAATGTCCCCTGGGGAACAACCTGCCCCCCTCTGAGCATTACTGCTTCTGTCTTAGAGCAAAAGGAGGAAAACTGGACAAGACGGCAAACAGCAAAACAGAACCCTCTCATGGTCTACTAGCTCCCATCCAAACAAGGAGAACGATTAGACTGGATTATGTTTCTGTTTCCTTTTCCATTTCAGAGCCAATTGCTCTTTGTTTAACTAAGAAGTTCTAATTTACTAGTTTAAACAAGGCTTGAGAATAGAAGTAGAAGCAGAAAGGCTGGTGAATGAATTTACATATTCCTCTTTCCAGCTGGTGACCTTGGCTGGTATTTCTTAGCAGTGATATATCTGAAGTACTACTTATCTTTTTACCTCTGATAAGTCATATTTTGTGTATTTATTTTGTGACATATTGCCTTGCTTTCCACTGAATGTCTCCAAGTGAACTCTATGAAGTTGAAACATTTTTTATGTGAGTTGAATTTTTACCCAAGTTTTTATTCATTTCTGCATCAAAAGGTCTATGTTTCTGTCCCTGTGACTCTCAGAATGTGTGTGCATCTCAGAATTGGGCACTGACCTCAGAGAACGTGGAAGAGGAGTCTGAAGGAGTCTCTTTTATCTTCCTTCTTGAGAAACGATTTGTCTTCTCTGGAGAGGGAAGAATGGAACTGAATTTTTCCAGCCTAGAATGTGGACTAAACATGCTGTGAGGTGCCTAGAGACCCTGCCTAGCTATCAGGCTCAGTTCGTTTGCCTCCTCCTCTAAGAGATTCCTGGACATGCTCGCTAAGAAAAACTGGTTTTTCTCATAGGCTTGCTCCTACAGCGTCCTTTGCCTGACATGGTGAAGTGAGGACATAAGTCCCCCTTTAATCTGGCCCCTCTATTTGCCTGTGAGCATGAACCCATTCAGGTGTATCCCTGTAATTCCTAGTATTTGTTACCTTCCTTGGTTCATACTTAGTTGCCAAGTAAGTCTCAGTTTAGTCTGAATTGGTTAAATAATTGAACCCTTTCCTCTCAACCTTCTGACTGCTTGAGAAATATGTGTTAGTCATTCCTTTTGGAGTTTATACATTTGGGATTTTCCTTCTATGCCCAGAGAAAAACACTGCTGTTACATCCAGTGAAAGAAGACTTCCACTGCCACTGTCATCTTAATGAACGCCTCTCCCATGCCAGACATTCTACACACAGTCTCATCTGGTATATTGCAAAGTAGGCATTCTTATGCCCATTTTTCAGATGAGTTAGAAAGCTGAAGCTCAGAGACATTGAGAAACTTATCTAAGGTCACCCACCTAGTAAGTGAGCAAGCTAGAATACAAACTGGGATCTCTAATTCCTAAATATTGCTTTTTCTCATCCTGGCTGGTGCGGCTCAGTGGATTGAGCACAGGCCTGCAAACCGAAAGTTTGCTGGTTTGATTCCCAGTCAGGGCACATGCCTGGGTTGCCTACCGGGTCCCCAGTTGGGAATGTGTGAAAGGCAAATGATAGATATTTCTCTCACACATTGGTGTGTTTTCCCCTCCCTGTCCCTCTCTCTAAAAAATAAATAAGATTTTAAATGAATGTCTGCTCTTCCCACTGTGTCCTTTCACTGCAAGATAGAGGACAGTTTCTGGAGAAGATCCAATGCGGAGTAAAAGCTTTGGTTAAAGACATTCTTATTTTATCCCCTAGCAGAATATTTAAAACCTTGGTGGTCTCTCAGATTTCTTTTCCTCAGGAGAGAACTCATCATCTGTCATGGGGGAGGAACATGGGCCTCCTGCCTGGAGAATTAGTTTGTGCAGTAACACATGGATCCATTGGAAAGGCCATCTCGGGAAGTAAGAACCTTGTGGCATGTTCCAGCCTCGTTGTCTCCTGTCCTGGAGGTCGTAGCTGTGGCATTGTGCAGGCAACAGTTTGGAAGGGAGTTTCTGAGGCCCAGTTGGCAGAAGTTAGGGTGGGGCTGACACTGCGAACATCAAGGCTCAGTGATCTCTTGAGCAATTCTTTTTGTAGGTTTTTTTTTTTTTTTTTTTTACTCCTTTGCTTCTGGCCTATCTTGGATAGGGAAACTATGTAACTTATCCAAACTAAGACAATTTTGAGAAGAGGGCACTTGTTAATAATTGCAGCGGGCTATCAGAACTCTGGTGCAAAAACCAGGATGCATGGTTTCTCTATTTCGGAAGTCCTATTTCCATCACATTTCAGAGACCCAGAAGTGAGTGTCTCTGACATCCTTAAACACAGAGACCACACCCGTACAGGCTGCCTGGAAAGTCTCATGAGGCAAAACAATTGCCGGGGCCTTTTCTAAGCTGCGTGACCTTGGATGAACCACTCAACCTCACTGAACTCAGTCTTTATCGTGTATATAATGGGCACAATGGTGTTTACCCCAAGAGGCTTCTGTGGAATAAATATCACATGTACCATGCATGGTGCATAGTAGTCTCTTTCTCAGCCGGGTTTGGGGTGCCCTGGTGGCTGATTGGAGTGGTGGGGACCACTGGGTATCTGGTCCAAGTTCAAGAGAATGCCAGAAACCTTGAGAGGTTATTTGAGTTTCAGGCTCCTGTAATTTGAAGATTCTAGGCCTACTCATAGTTGATAGAAGTGAAGCCCACTGATTTTTATGAGTTAAGAAATATTTATCCACCAGCTGGGAATGGGGAGGGGAAAAAATGAAAGAAGAGAGTATTATAAAACGTGCTCCTCCTCCCGCCCTGGGGACAGGCCAGTGCAGGTTGCAGGGAGGCATCGACACAACCCTACCTCGTGACAGCGTGGAGAGAAAATGGGAGCTAATCTTGGTTTCTTTGCAGTTTCCACCAGAACAGTAAAGATCTGAAGGAAAGAGCTGCCATCCTAATAAGCTTAAGGCTGGAGGAGGCCTCAGTTTTGACCTTCTCCCTGCTCTCTCGGCCCTGGCAGCAGGTTTGCAGGTCTCCTGTTTCAGCTCTGCTCCTTCAGGCCCCTGGGCCCAGGATGCATTTTCTAGACTAGTGTGAGTTTATGAAAGCCTGGTCGGCACCAGCTTCCTTGTTACAGTGCACTCCACCTTAGCCTTCTTGTTCTGAGGAGGGAGCGAGGGGGCCCTGCTGCCTGAGACCCACTAGTTTGCTTAGAAGGTCAGACTGCTGAGCCGGGTACTTGCCTGGTCAGTCCTGACTTCTAGTCATACTGGAACAGCTCAAAGATAGGCAATGTGATGTCTGTTCCCCGAGACTAAGCTGAGAACACCTTGTAAATGATAGTCACAGATTCCATCCAAAGGGACAAGGACTCAACTGACTCTGGTTACAGGCTCTGGGAACAGCCCAGCACACAGCTGGGCCTTGGCTGGTGCCCAGGGTCGTGGAGGTTGTCACGCACTGTTCTCTCCTTCTGTCCCCTGGAGCCCCTTCCCAAGGCTAGAGTTGTCTCTGTTCTCAGCGCTCCAGGCTCCTCCGTTCTTCCAGTGGGATGGGGAGCAACTGTGCTGAAAGGCTAGGGGCACGTGGCTGGGCTGCTATTTCTGGCTTGGGCTGAATCAGAAGTTCTAGAAAGAATGTTTCTGACACTGCTTATCTTCTGAGAATCCCTGAGGCTTAGGAACACGCTCTGCCTGGCTGTGCTCAGTACTCATTTACACAACGGGCTTGCGGACCGTTCGTAAGAGAACAAAACAGACTTATCATTCCTGCTTTCACGGGGCTGATATTCTAGCAAGAGGAAGACAGATAATAAACCATAAGCATATAAACAAGTAATCGTTTAAAGTTAGAAGGTGTTAAATGCTATGGAAAAAAGAAACGGTAGAGTCCACTTGGAGTAAAGGGGATCAGGAGTGCGGGGCGGGGGGAGGTTGCAGTAATAGACACCGTGGTCAGACTAGATGTCATCGTTGAGAGGGAGATTTCAAAGACTTGAAGGAAGAGGTTAAAAGTTTTACCTTAGCTCGTATCTGAGGGAAGACTGATCAAGGTAGAGGAAACTGCTAGGGCGAAGGTACAAAGATGGGAAGGTGTCTAGCGTGTTCCAGGAACAGCAAGGAAGTCAGCGCAGCCAGAGCAGAGGGAGTAAAGATGAGTATGGTAGCAGGGGTCGGAGAAGCGGTGACGGTGGGCGAAGCACTGATCCTACAGGGCCTTGCAAGCCTTGTAGAGACCTTGGTGCTACTCTGAGTGAAATAGAAAGTCATTTCAGGACTTTTGGGAAGTGGCATGATCCAATGTTTCAGCGTCTCTCTGGAACGGTGACAGCCTGCTTTCTGGGTATTTCTAACCCCCCACAACAACGGACAGAGAAGCTGGAATGAGATTAAAAACGCTTAGGTGACATTTAGCTCAAAACTATGAGGGAAGACCCCCTAAAAAGGAATTTATTGATAAAGAATTGTGTATTTATTCATGCATGTTTAAACTTCAGTCACCTTCAAAGTACTCTCCATTAGATGCAATACACCTATTGAGACGTTTTTCCCACTGCTCAAAACAGTTTTTGAACACAATTTTGATGCCTTTTTGTGCTTCTGCCATTTTTTGTTTCACCTCTTCCACATCAGAAAAAATGTTTCCTTTTGAGGGCTTTTTTCATTTGGGGGAAACAGAAAAAAAAAGTCGTTCAGGGCAAGATTGGGTGAATAGGGAGGGCGGGGCTTGGGGGTCATGTCATTTTTTTGCTCAAAAACTGCTGAACACTCAGTGCAGTGTGGGGAGGTGCACTCGTAAATCATCCATCATGAAATGGGCAAATGTATGAGTCTTCAAAAAAATTCACTGAAGCCTAATGCAGCCTCTCACAACACCACCAGTTGGTACACTGATACAGATGGGTTCCTGGAACACTTATCTAGGACATCATTCCCATCATGGCCCAGTTTGTTACCAGTTTGTACTTACTCTGTTCCATTTTCTTAAGGCCCTGTTTCCTGCTAGTTTATTTGATAGATGAAATTGAGTTAGATAATATTGGTAATGGTTTAAGAAACTGTTTAGACATGAGCAATGCATATATTTTCACAAATGCTTTTTAAGCCATGACTTGGAGAAATAAATTATGATGGAAACACTTGTCACTTAGAAGCAGTGGGACCACTTTGTCAAAGCAGGAAGCTTGACTCTCTGCCAAACAAAGTCCTTTTGTGGGTCTAGCCTGAAGAATAAGCTCATGACGAATGCCCTGCAAGCATCAGAAGTATTTGCTCCCCTACAGCCCTTGCCCAGACCCCTTCTGTGTCTCTTAGCCTCAGTATTTTGAGCTGTTGGTTCCTTGTGGAGCCACTGAGCATGGAGAAAGTGGCACGCAGTGATGGAGGAAGGGGCACTGAGTCTCACTGCTGCAGGACTTCTCAGGATAGAGGCTCGTGGTCTCATGTTCTGGGATCTGGGGAGTCTGTCACTGTCTCTCAGGGCCAGTCTAGACCCAGGGTTCAAAGTCATGGGTGTATGAGGAGAATACTCTCCCCCTTGTAATCTCTGCATCACCCCACAGAGAGGGATAGCGGAAGAATTTGGTGATGGAAACATTGCCTGTGTTTTCCTCCACTCCTTCTTCAGCACCCAACCTCAGTTCTCTTAGCAGGTAGGGTGTGAAGCTGGGCTTCTCAGCAGCCACGCCGACAGACCCTCCAGGCAATGGGCAAGGAGGTGTGCCCAACCAGCGGACGAGTGGACACTCACATTTGGCCTCCAGCCTTACACTCTACAGTCGATCAACGTTTAGTTCCCAGAAGTCTTGGCCTCCGAGACAAAAAATGACACGGGAGAAAAGGGTGTTAGGGTATTTGTCCTCTAGAGGAGACAGTGTGTGGTTGAAGATTTTCAGTGATGGTGCCTCCTTGCCCCCTGTAGGTTCCCAAGAGGCAGGTATAAGACTTATAAGCACCGATCCTTTACATTATAGGACTTTTATTTTGAGATATACATTGGCCCTCAGAGTATCTATAAGCCTGAAATTGTATAAAAATTTGAATATGTACACTTGCTTCTGGAGATTCTGGCTATAGTTGTGTTTTTTTTTTTTAATCACATTCTTTGTGTGTATGAGTAAGACCAAAAAGTGTCCCTAAAAACGTAACACTGTCCTTCGCTGTCCTCTTTATTGTTCCCATGTGGTAAAATATCTTCTCCTTCTCACTTTCTGCCACTTTCTTGTATAATTTTTAACCATTAAAAATACTAATAAAAAACACTAACAAATATTTGCCCAGGCATTTAGAATATCAAAACTCTGAAGGTCCTTTAAGAGGCTTCACTGAGACGCTGGGAGGCTAAGTAGTGTGACCTCTGTGTCTTAAAAAGGAGGGAACTGAGGCTCAGAGAGCCCGGTAGATAATCCAAGGTGCATCTAGGGTTCAGCTCAGGTCTTTCTCGCTCTGAAGGTAACTCTTCTCTCGCTCCACACAGAGCTGAAATAGTGTAACTTGATGCCACTCCATCTGTGGCCAGATGCCAAGGAATTGTGTGCACAAAGAAAAAAAGTCCCAGCATGCAACAGATACTTAGTTTTTGGTGGGAAAGGATGATTCATTTCATTTGTAGACAACTTGCCTCTGACACATCTCACTAGGAAGTGTGTCTGTATGTATGTGTCTCAGAGGTGCTGGGAGGCTGTTCTTTCAGCAGCGATTGATGGGCTAGGGTGGAAAAATATTCCCTTTATACCAGTTTTCAGAAATGTCTCCTACCATTGCCCGTCTCCTAGTTTTCATCTGTAAAGGGTTGAGACTGAAAGGAGCTTTGCAGTGAAGTTCAAACAGCTGCCCACTCACATTTTTCCAGCCCACAGGCTGTTTCTCTACCCAACAAACATCATCCTGTGTCACTGTAGGACAATCTCTTGTGGCTGTAACAATACCCTGAAGACATATCTCAGACAGTTCAGGAGTTCACATGCTTATTAAGTTCCTCGTTTGCCACCTGTGTTCTTTTTGGACAGGCTTAACATTCCCCAGACCCTGGAGAACAGGCTGCAGGGGGATTGTGCCATACTGACTTAAAGCTAAAGTTCCATGTTGTTCTCTTTAATCTGGATCTGTAGCCCCTAGGAATCCTGCCGAGTCATGTGCCCTCTCCTAGTCTCCTGGGGCCACATGACCTCCGGGCACAGAGAGACCCCGTGTCCTTGGGACTACATGGGGGTTAGTGAGGGAGGGCCAGGCACAAGGCACAAATCAGCCCATCTCCTGGCCACAGCCTCACCTCTCTCTTTCCTGTCCCTGGAGCTTGAACCCACTGTACAAACACACAGAATCTGTCTTGTTATGTAAGTTTCTTGGTCCCTGAGGTGGGTGACTCAGCGTGAGGTGGTTCCCTGCTCTTTCCCAGCCTGGGGCAGCATGCTGGCTAGTGCCAGGTCAGCAGCAAATGGCAATGGAAAACAAGGCCTGCTAATGGGGTCCAGCTGAGCAGTCTTCATCTCCCATGGCGTTCGATGAGGCCAGGAAGCCCATGGAAACCGTCCGAGGGCTGTTGTGAACTAACCCATGGGTGGAATTCTTCACTGCTCTGCTCACTTCCTGGGCCTCCTCTTCTCACCTGTGGCTGAGATCACAGAAGTTTCACATTTGGTTCGCCTTTGCCTTGAGGCCGCCACCTTCTAGTCCCTGTTATGAACTGAATATTTGTACCCCCCCCCCAAATTAATATGGTAAAGGCCTAGCCCCCTAATGTGATGGTGTTAGGAGATAGGGCTCTTGGGAGGTTCAGAGGAAATCTTAAAGGTAGAGTTTCCATGATGGGATTAGTGCCCTTGTAAGAAGAGGAAGAGACCCAAGTCCCCACTCTCTCTGCCATGTTAGGGTACAGCAAGAAGGTGGCCATCTGTAGGCAAGGGAGAGGGTCCTCACTAGAACCTCACAAGGCTGGCACCGTGATCCTGGACTTCCAGCCTCCTGAACTGTGAGAAAATACATTTCTGTTATTTAAGCCACAAAGTCTATGGTATTTGTTATAGCAGCCCAAGCTGACTAGGACAGACCCCCCGACCTGAGTCTTCATCTCTGGGCTCTAGTGAGACTCGGGAAGAAAGTGATGCTGGGGCAGGAGGACGTGCCCTTAGGTGTGGCTCAGCCAGACCCTAAATCTGTCCCTCCTCCACCCCAGGTCCAGAGCACAGAGTAGGAAGTAAACTGGGGACACCGGCTAGAGAGAGGACAGACTCTGGCTGATTTTGGTCTGCATCTGGCTCTCCCTCACTTTCCTCCCATGCAGGCAGGTCATTGAGTTTCCTTTCCAGGACAGGGACAGGTTCTGGCATTCTGCTACCTGTGGGCCTAGGAGTGAGAGACCTCAGATTCCAACACAGGCTTCGCCACTCACCAGGTGTTCGGGGTTAGGCAGGCCACTTTTTCTCTCTGTGCCCCAGTGACACCTGCCTTAGATTTGTCATTCAGTAATAAAATTGTGCTGCTCTTCGCAGTGTTGGGATGTGGGGCTGAACAGGGCAGCGGTGGTCCCCGCCCTACTGGGAACTGCATCCTGCAGTGGAGAGACAGCACGGAAACAGATAAATAAGGCACTCACTCATTGTGACAAATGTTTTGAGGAAGAGAAACAAAATGATGAAATAGGGAATAACTTCAAGGAAGTGATAATTTACTTAAAAGCCTCCACTTACAAGCTGAGAAAGAGCTGGCCCTGTCAACCAGGGAAGAGATTTCCAGGCAGAATTAGGGGCTAAAAAAGTAAAAGTGCTTTTCAAACTGCACAGTGCAACACAGATATCAAGTTTAAGGTGAGTTAAAGCACCTTCATTCTCTCTTGCTTTGACCCACATTCCTTGATCAGAGCCTAGTGTTGGCAAAACAGGCTAGTGTCCGGAAATCAGTGTTGGGATAATTCAAGTCCAACAGGAGGCCGACACAGGGGCTCCTGGTGGGAGGGTGTGGTGGAAAGACGAGTGGACTGAGTTCTGTTTTTTAGGACATGGTGATCCGGTTTATACAGAGGCCCTTCTCCCCCCACAGCCTCGTATCTCCAAATGGTTCAGTTCTTCATCACCCTTTCTTTCAGCGTCCATTTCACATTTATGGACCACCTACTAAGAGGCAGGGGTCCTCCCCCACCCCCCACTGGAACTCAGGAAGTAACAGCCTCTCCTGCTTGCCTTAGCCTGTGGAGGTCACTTTTCCCAGCCTGTCCCTGTATGGGTCCGTGTTGGCTACGGTCCATTTTGTTTGTTATTTTGCTCTTCCGCTAGATCCCTTTGGGGCACCAGCATGTGGTTTTGTAAATTAATGCCATTTATGACCCAGAGGGCCATCTAGGGGCTGGAATGTGTCAGCAGGTGCAGTTTCTCTCTGGACAAATGTCTGGCAGCATGCAGGGTGGTCATGCAGGCCACCTCCCTGAGGGAATCCTAGTAGCAAAGTCCGTCAGCTGACCCACTGAGCACAACTCGGCATGGCAGACACAGTGGAGCTCACTGCTTCACATTCCCTCTGATCACATTTCCTGGAGTCAAGAGCACTGGACAGAGAGCCACAGCAGCAGGGTTTCTGCCTGCCAAGTGTGGGCCTGATCTGCAGCTTTGTGTCTGTCAGTCTAACCTTCTCTATGTGGCTTTAGGGGGACAGCGGTTTTTAAATTTCAGTGGGCATCAGCATCCTCTCAGACCTTGTGAGAGTGGAGATTCTCAGACCTGCTGAGTCAGTAGCGCATTGAATTGGGGGTGGGGTAGGAATCTGCATATTTCATAGGCATTGAAGAGTGGTTCTGATTGCAAGTAAACTTCTGTCTGGGCAACATGGCTGTCAAAAGTGGTCACCACTAAAGAGTCATCCAATTAATTCCTCTCTTTAGGGGCTGATTCCTCACTGAGCCTTGAAGCCAGGCTCCCAGACGGGGGCTCTGGAGGCAGGACCCCAGGACTTCACACAGTGCCGGGACCCAGAGAGTATACTCAGTAATGCTGGCCGAGTGAATGAAGGGCCGAGCCACTTGGGCAGATGGGGAGGGGAATTGGGTAAGCTGTTCTTGACTAGTTGTGCCACTAGAATGCAAATTCCAGAAAAGTAAGGGGCATATTCTTAATTAATCCCTGGGCCTGATACATACTGGAAATGCTGAATGAAGTAATGACATCACCTAGTTCTCTGTCTCCCTTGGGTGAGAGAGGTCTGAAAACCCACTGAGGCAGACCTACCCTATCTGAAGAAATGCCCTGTTTCCCCAAATATCTGATTTAAACTGGCTCCCATAGGATCAGTATTATATGATTAAAAGCCAAAATCAGGTTAGGACTTCAAGGTACTTGTGACATGTCACATACCCAGTGACATGGCAAACATGTTGACTCATCATAATAAAGTGAGTCAAGCAATTTCTATTGTAGTAAGAAAGGATGGGGTAGTTTATGTCCCTTTCTTCACCTTAAATATCAGGACTAGAACAGCTAGGCAATTAGGAAAACTTAGTAACAAACCTTGTTAAAAACAAAGAAACAGCAAATTAAATTGATAATGGAAAATCATTTTACACCCACCCGATGGGCAAAAGTTTTAAAAGTCTGACAATGGCAAGTTTTGACAAGGATGCATGTAGTACCATAAAAACTCTAGTGGACGGCTTGCTAGAGAAAAAGAGTGAGCATCCTCTAGCAAAGTCATCAATGTGCCTGCAGGCTTGATGACTCAGCAATTGCTCGGGTAGGAGTTAATTCTTGTCTACGTACAAGAAACATACGAGAGAATGTTCATGGTAGCATTATTTTTATGGAAAACCCCTAAAACAAGCAACCTGAATGTACATCAATGGTAGAAAAATGAACTGTTAAGTAGATACAATGGCAAACTCTACAGCAGTGGAAATGAATAAACTATAGTTGTACATCAACATAGATGAAATTCAATGATACAGATTGAAAAAACCAACTCATGGGAGAATACATACATTATGATTCCATTTATTTATTTAGTTAGTTAGTTAGTTCCTCACTTGGGAACATTCTTTTTCAGTGCTTTTAGACAGAGAGAAAGGGAAAGAGGAAGGGATAGAAAAACATGTGGATGTGAGAGAGGAACATTGACTGGTTGTCTCCCGCACCCACCTGGACTGGGGATCGCACATGTACAGACCAGTGATTGAACACGCAACCTAGTTGTGTCCCCTGACTGGGAATCAAACCCACAACCTTTTGCTTCTGGGTTGATGCTCCAGCCAACTGAGCTCCAGCCAACCCAGCTGGCCAGGGCTCCCCTTTTTTATTTAAAGGTTAATAACAGAAGAAAAAGAGCAGGGTGTAAAATCTGAGCAAAACTTCGTTTTATAATCTTTGTAGATTCTTTTCCTAAAATTCTCTTCCCCTGACTTAACAAATTCTCATTCTTTCATCAAGATAAAACTGAACTCGCCTCCTCTTTAATGCCTTCCTCAGGGACTCCATGTGAAGTTACCGCTCCCCAGTTCTTAGCATATCTTTCCTTTGCAAAGACATGATAGTACTGTGTCACAGCACCTGTCACACCATGTTGCAGATATTGGCACCATGTCCAAGCCAGTTGTGTACTGACTGCCTCTCCATGGGAAAAACAAAGGTAGAGATCTATCTCTCTATCTATCTATCTATCTATCTATCTATCTACTTTCACTTAAGCTTATTATAAATTTTACTGTTATAAAGAGTATATAGCACATAATTTCTAAGTAATAAAAAAATACACAGTCTCCTTATGTGAATTTTATGTAACCAAATTCATTCTCATCAAATATTTTTATTTTCAGCAAAAGCTTGAATTCATAGCCATCTTACATTAATAAATAAGAAAAAGTGAAACAAAGACATATTGGAACTTCATTTGTTTATCAATAGTTTTGCCAAAATGAATAATAGCTTTCGAATAGTGGTAGAATATTTTCTCAATTTTTTTCATTTTCTCCATTTACAATGTAGTAGCTTCAGACACGACACACTGAGTTTTTACCTGCATTATTAACATTTTTTTCTATCACTTAAGTCTGACAGTTAACAAAACAATAAACCAAACACTGATTTGGAGTGTTTGCTGATTTCCATGGTGTATGTCTTCTACTATGGAAAATTCAGGGGTTTAATGTGACGTCATTAAATGAGGAGTTGGAAGAAGATGCACATAGCACAGCATTATACAGTTTTTGTACCATACATGTAAGTAATTCCAAGAACACAGGTAATAGTAAAATGTAGTAAATAGTAAAATGAAGTGTTAAGTAATTAGGAAGCAATGAACATTACTTTTGTTTGTAATATAATTTACTCAACTGTAAGTTTATATAATTTTTAAATTAATGGCTGTGTTCAACAACTCTTAAAATTCCTGAAAAATTCAGCGACCGACATTTATACAGCGTTTGTCTGTGTGAGTCAGCTCCAACACAGGTCTCTGCGTGTCTCCTAACTGAAATGTAGCTCCTTTGTGGTAGGACATGTCTTATTCGTTTTCTCTTCTGGTGACTATCATAGTCCATGGAATACAAAAGGCATTTAATAAAGGTTGGTTGAATGAATGAACAAATCCATACATTGCAGGGCATCTTTGCAAAAGTTCTGGGAGTGTAAGTGGCCTGGTTCTGGTCACACAGCATCTAAGCCTTCTAGGTCTCCTTCAGGGTATGGGTCTCTCTTATGCCTGGGATCAGTTCTTGTATGCTCACACGCAGACAACAGTAAGGTGTACACTTGACTTCCATGGGAGGGAGAAGGGCTTGTAACTGACAACCAGAAAAGCTGGAGGAAGAGCCCAGGGCTCTCGACCTCAAAGAAAAGTTCGTAAGACATATGTTCAAAGGCAGGCCAAGTGCCGTGTGCTGAAATGTGTGTGTGTGTGGCGGGGGGTGGGGGGTGCCTATTTGAATTTCCTCATGTGGCTTTGAAACACATCATATTAGGCTTTCCCCCACTGATTTACCTTCCTGGTGATCAAATTGCATGTCTGACTTTACTGAGTATTAATACAGGTGTGCTTACCATCAGTACACCATGCAAGAGTTAAAGGAGATCATTTGTTCCTAGAAAAAAACAATCTGCAATTAAATACTACGTTTTGGGTATTTTGTCTATTTTAAGAGTGAGAACCAGGAACAAAACGGATAGCTGAATGCATCCTTGGTTCTTGCAATGCACCCCAAACGGAAACCAGCCTGCAAGTGTTGCTTCATGAGCTCCCACTGCTGCCAGAGTAAAATCTCACTGCAGTCTGACTGCTGCCTACTGTGTCCACAGCCCAGTAGATTTCTGCCTCCCTGCTCTTTCTAGTCCTCTGATGCCCCAGGCTCTTCCTCTCCTCAAAGTTTTTGACAGTCCCTGTTGTCTAAATCATCTTCTTCTGGCTCCTTAAAAGGATGACTCCTTTTCCTTCTTCAGGTCTCAGCTCAGATGACACCATCTCAGAGAACCCCTTGCTGACCTAAGTCATCCCCCCTCATTTATTTTGCCCACCACCCTATTTATTTCCTTCATCGCACTTACATCCAACTTTAATTATTTTGTTTACTTGATTATTGCTGGCTCCCCCATTAATGTAAGTTCCTTCTGGTTAACGACCTTGTCTGTTCTGACACTACTCTAGCCTCATCCTTCAGCAAATATTTGTAGAATGGATGAACGAAAATGTAGAAGAGGATTCCTCAAGACAGGGGGTCCCAAGCTTCGCTGTGTAAGGGAATCAGCTGGAAGGCTTTTAAAATCAAGACTGCTTGACCCTCACTCCCAGAGTTCCCAATTCTGAATGTCTAGGCAGAAGCATTTGTAGTGACTTCCCAAATACTGCTAATGCTGCTGGTCCAGGGACCACAGTTTGAGGGACACTGTTCAATATCTGTACTCCATTAGAGTACATTGTTGGCCAGTCACAGGGAGGAGGCTGGTAGGGGCTCAAGTTGAGCAAGAGCAGAAGTCAAGGTGGTTGACCTCAAAGGTACTGTGGAAAAGGTAAGGGCTCTAGGACAATGGACAGATCTCTATCTATTCAGAGATTCTGGGCTCCTGAGATAAAAGGTGGCTCTTTCAATGAGGAAACCATAGTGGACAAACAGATCTTTCCTTCTTCAGCTGCCAGAATAAGCGGAGCTGGATAATGGTCCTCAAGCCCCCAAATTGAACATCCATTCCATTCGTGAACTGCAGTGGTGGCCTGTATTCTAAATCAATTCTGGCTTCAGCAATGCCCAAAGATCTAAACCAGAGGTTCAAAAGTGAATAAAGGAGAAATTACCATCTTCATCCAGGGGTAGTTTTCCCCCACGTATATTCTGGAGAATATCTGTTCTGTAGAGTCACACCATGACAAAGGAGTTTCATAGTCAAATGAAATGAGAGGATGCTGAAAGAAGCCGTGTCCCCTTTTTGGAGACTCGCAGTGCACATCTGAGAAGTCTTGTAGTCAAGAAATCAGTTTAAGATTAAACTCAGCCTTTGGTGGTAGAAGCAAAGGGCATTTCTGCTTATAACACATATTCCATGGCACATTTTTAGAAAAGCACTGCCTTTGGATATCTTCTCTCTTCAAAGGGAGAATTTTTTTTCTGGGATGGAAACTTTATGTGGGCACATAAGAATGATCTGATTCACACTAGGCAGCCTCAGGCCTCAGTCCCCAGAAGGGCAGGAGAGGAAGTATCCAGACCCTTCCAGTTCTCTTCCCTTCCAGGTGTGAAGCTGCCTGGAGGTATGACCTTAGTTGCTGCCAGGGTGGGGTGTGGGGGCTGCTCTTCAATGGGGCAGTTAGGGTGGGAGGAAGAGGAGGAGGAAGCTCTGGGAGTAGGTGATAGGCAGCCAGGAAAAGTGCTGGCCTAGGGAATGTCAAATGGAATTTTCCTCTGAAAATCCTTTTGAACTAAGTGGATTTGAATGTTGCACCCTGGTTGCCTAGATCCCATGGTTAAGTGATTAGGTCTTCATTTTCCAGTAATGATTAACATTGCTGTAGTCACTGCACTTTGGGGACATTTGTGTCACTGTGGTGATGGAAACAAGGAGGAAGCCCTTCCGCAAAACCTGCTTTGCACTTCTGACCGCTGGTGGAAGAGGAGGAACCCTAAAATATACCTGTATTGGGGAGGGTTGTTCTGCCTTCAATCACTTCTCAGTGTCTTATTTTTTTTTAGATTTTATTTACTTATTTTTAGAGAGAAGGGAGGGGAGGGAGAAAGGAGAGAAACATCGCTGTGTGAGAGAAACATTCATCGGTTGCCTCTTGCATGCCCCCAACTGGGGACCCGGCCCACAACCCAGGCATGTGCCCTGGCTGGCAATTGAACCTTAGCAACCTTGAGGTTCACAGGCTGGACACTCAGTCCACTGAGCCACACCAGCCAGGGCTCAGTGTCTTCTTATAACCATTTAACAAAACACCCATGTGGGGCTATTGGACGTTGCTTTCATCAGCCATTCTAGTGAAACTCCAGAAATGGTGATTTTTTTCAATGAGTAAGCAGAGGCTGAGAGGCCCAAATCTTTTCAGGGAAGCAGCAGGGAAACTGCAGTCTCTCGAATCCTAACCTGTTGGAGGGGTCTGATGCCTCCTGGCACACTGTCTGGGTTCCACATTTCACTTTGAATAAACAAGCTGACTCTGATAACCAGGTAAGGTCAAAAAGTTATAGCCCTGGTACGGAATGCCATTTTTACAATCACTGCACACCCCCAGCAACCAACCAACTCCAAAAAGCATGGCTTTGATTTTTTGTTTCCAAAAGCTTTGCTCTCTTCTCCCTCCCTGGCTTCTTTCCTTCCTTCCTCCTTTCCTTTCTCTCAATGAAAAAGGAAAGGATAACAAAATATTGCTCATTTGAGAGAGGTAACAATAGAAAGCTATCAGGATGCATTTGGGAATAAAAGGAGAGCTTTCTTTTCTATGACACAGTTCATGTCACAGAATGTCAAAATAAGGGGGAACGAGGGTAGGGAGGGACTTTCCTGACGCACCCACTCAAGGACAATGGTTGCCGGCAGGCTAACTACAGCCCTGCCTCCTTCTACTATTCCAGGCGGGATGTGGAACAGTATTTGTTAAGGAATTTCACAAGTCCCGCTGGAGCTCTCTCTGAAGCAAGACAGGACGCGATCCTTTTTGCAACCTCTAAGTTAGAGCATCCTCTGGATTGCACTCAGGACTAAGTCAGTTTGGGTATAGTTGTGGGCTCAGGCAGGGACAAGATGACAAGCCTGCGAAGAAGGGCTGCTTGTCCTAAAACTAAAGGTATTGAAAGCATGCTTGATGCCTTCTGGGCACTCAGTCAAAATTAGTTTGCCAAAACTAGGGTGTGTGAGGCTTCTGTGATGGAGGAAGAGGGAACTGAGCAAGGTGCGGAGTACTTCAGGCTCAGGGAAACCTGCCAGGACTCTTGAAGCCTCTGTGGGGCAGCATCTTTCACGAGGTGATGATGGCTGAGTTCACAGTCTGGGCCTCAGCCCTGCTGTGAAAAGTTGTCTCCTACAAAGCATGCCAATCGAGCTTGTAGCTCAAACAAGAACTACACAGGCCATTCCCCTTTCAAGGGGCATTTCCCTGTTCATAGTTTAGTGTCATTGGATGCTGTGGAGCCAGTGATGTAGAGATTGGCGATGTCTGTTCTAGACAATTTCTCCCTTATCTTTGTGACAGAGGAATGTTCTATTATATGGACTTTTTAATGATTGGCAATGTTATCAAGTATCAATTATTTACTTGTTAACCACATTCTTAAAATTAATATGTAATGACAGGAACTGTTGATTATACCTGGGACTACAGTAATAAAATATTCACCCCTGGCTGAGTGGCTCAGTTGGTTTGAGTATAGTCCCACACACCAAAAGGCTGTGGGTTCGACTCTAGGTCAAGGCACATAGCTAGGTTGTAAGTTCGATCCCCAGTCGGGGTTTATGTTTCTCTCTCATCCATGTTTTTCTCTTCCTTCCTCTCTCTCAAAAATCAATAAACATATCCTTGGGTGAGAATTTAAAAAATAATCTTTAAAATAGAGTATAGAGATAGAGTGATGGAGAGGGCAGGGAGGATAAAAGCAAGAAAAGGGAAGGGAACATAGAGACACAGAACTCTGCTGTGTTACTGTTGGGGTCTCTAAAATCCTGGCAAAGTCCTCATCTAGTCATGTACATTGTTTTCTCTGGGTCCAAATATCAACAATACCCTGAGCCATGAATAAGAGTCGAAAAGCACGGGAAATTACATTTTTTAGCGTAGGGGTGAGAATATGTGTTTAGGGCCTCAAAGTGAATTCCCATGACTGAACTTTCTCACACTGGATAGAACACAACTTGATGCGTTTCTTAGTTGCAGCTACAAACAGAAGCAGTCATCAGGACCCTCAGGTTTCTAAGCACAGAAAGATCACCAAATGCTAGGACTGGGGGGGGACTTTGGAGGTCGTCTGATCCTTTCTCCTGCCTTTTTGCTCTCAGACAACAAGTAAATTAGAAAGCAGGGAGGTCTTGCCTCTGATTTTGTACTAAGTATTCCTGAAATGAGGGTGATGCCCTGGCCGCTAAGATGCTATCAGTCTATGCTAGTGTTTAGTTTTTAAAGGAAGCCCCTGTATGGGCAAGAGTGATTCATGTTACTGACACTTGGGATTGTGTCTGACACAGTGCTGAGCACCTCGTTTAAGATTTTATTTATTTAATAAATTCTACAGTATTTCCTAGTTACATGGCAGCAAGTTACTTTCTCTGTCTCAGTTGTCTTTATTATTATTATTTATATCTATTTAATTTTTTTTTATTTTTTAATTACAGTTGACGTAATATATTAATCAGGTTGATCACTTTGTAAGTTATATAAATGTCTAATCACTGGGTTGTATACCTGAAACTAACATAGATCTCAATTTCCTTATCTACAAAATCGATAACAAATAGAAAGGACTGCGAGGTATGTGCTTTTCTGGGCTTCTTTGTATTAAAGAGCTGACCAGAAGAAAAACATCACAAGGCAACCAGTATTCTGTTCCAAAGCATTATAAGAAATCATCAGGAATTTTACACTTAAGATCTTATCTGTGGCAAAGGTAAACCTAGAATAAATGGAGTTTGAAGGCAGTCTGACTTGATAACTCCTTTCCAGGCAATACTGTGTAAAGATCCTCTGAGAGCTGAATATCTGATACATTTTCAGAGGCAGATTCTACCACCACCCACATTCCTGATTTGTGTCTTGTAATCCTTTTATAGTTCAGAGTTCTTCCCGATATCTTGCTTAGAATCTCTTTTGTTTTAGCATAGATTGTGCTCCCTTCTCTAGTCGGGAGCACCGCTGTGAGAGAATACTCACATGAACTACACAGCAATATCCATTTGCATTTGAAGTTCTGCCGGCTGCTTTGCCGGCCTGGTCAAGTTATCTATTGTATTGAGAACATTATGGAACAGTGGGCTTGGGCTAGACCTCATGCTTCATGGGAGAAAACCAAGGCCTGGAGAAGTCTGATACCTGGCTATGATACTACAGCTAGGAGGGGTCAAGAACTGGGTTTCAACTCAAGTTTTCTGAGTCGCAAATGTAGAATTATTTCTCCTGTTCACTTTCAGTGAGGGTCTCCTCTTCCTGGGCATGTGTCCAAAGAATTCTTCAGGCATCTCCAAGGGCCATTTTCAGACATCTTAGCTCAGGAGTCAGAAGACCTAGTCCCAGTCTTGGCCTTCCGAATTGCTCCTCTGGAGACTGCAAAAGACAGTAGAGATTTTATGTGCTGTTGAGGGATACCAAATGTCACAGGTGAGACAGAAATACCTTTTGGATATGTGTATTTTTTTTAAAATGGAGAGAAGTGCTTTCACCCAATTTTTAAAAGGGGGTCCAGGTCCTTAATAAAAAAGGCTAAGTAATTCATTCATTCAGCAAATACTATTGAAGTGCTTATTGTATGTGAGATACTCTACTAGGCCCAGAGACTATAACAGAAATAAAATAAACATGATCCCTACCTTCATAGCACTTAGAGAGAAGGACTAATGGTAAACAAATAATACTACATGAAATAACACCTATGACAGACTAAAAGAAAAAAGAACAAGTGAAAAGCTACTGATCTAACTAGACTTTGCATTTCTTTCTGGACTTAATACTTGAACTTTCCTGAAAAAGTCAAACCCCTCTAGAAACAGACTCAGTTTAACTTCTCAGCTGAAATTTTAAGGTATATAGTTAAGTCAGTAAATCCTCTGACCCTCCCTCCCCCAACTTAAATAGGGCTGTTTGCACAGCCAGGCTGATTAGACTAACCCTTCCTCCCTGCCTCCCAGGCAGGCAGGATAATTCCAGATCTCTAGAAATAAAAGGCAAGTGTGTCTGGCCAGGATCAACAACGTACTTTCCCCTTGCGGAATCTCCCTGCCGATTCCCGCTGCTGCTTGTGTAAGACTGACTGATCTGAAAGCCCAGAAAGACAAACCACCAAGAAAGCTGGTGAATTTTTAAAATTTGTAAATTCTCATAATGAGGATATTGTTCAGAATTTTATCTCAGATCAGGTTTTTGTTCTTGCCGAGTAAACTTTTCATATGTGCACATCTATTGTTTAAAACTGCATGTGATTTATAGCCCCCCTCCCTTTCTAATCCTTAACAAACTCACAGAACAATGAGACATTGTGCAACCAGAATTGTTTCTGTTTCTAAATTGGCTTTGTCCTAAACTTACCTTGGGGGTGGGCAGTACAAAGAAGGGGTGACCTGTTGAAAGTCTTACAACTCAATGGCGAAGCTGAAATTTGACTCTAGGACACCTGATTGCTGAGCCTCAGCTCTCTAGGCACCAGATTAGGTCCAGTGGCCTCAGTCAGATTGCGCATGCCTGTGCACACAGTGTTATCAGAATGCTGGAGGGCCAGCCGATTAGAATTTTCAGTCCTTACTAAGTCGAGAAGAAGTGTCGCACGAAAGCTGAAAGGCCAGTTCTGATTTAGAGAAAGCCAGACTGGCAATTAAACATGAGAGCATGGTTATAGTACTTTGACGTGGCAACACAAACACAAGTGAATGAAATAAAAAAAAAGATTTTGTTGGAAGCACAGATATCACTTGGAGGGTGAATAATGAAAGGGTAAAGATGCTGCATGATTAAGGTACCAGGTCAGTATCTGAAGTTCGGTTGATTGTCCCAAGGGGGTCTGAATTGGTTTGAACTCAGCTGATGCTTTCCCTTTTCTAGTACCTTGCTTCCTTCTTCCTTCTGCCCCCCCCCCCCCCCCCCCCCCCCCCCCCCCCCCCCCCCCCCCCCCCCCCGCCCCATCTCTCCCTTCCATCATTCACATCCTGGGTCTGGTAGGGAGGTGACATCTCCTTTCCCTGAGAGGCCTTTTAGGAATGTACTTCAGGTCATGGCATTCTAGCTTTAGCTCTGGCTGGTGTGATTCAGTGAAGTGAGCACTGGCCTGCCGACCGGAAGGTTGCCAGTTCAATGCCCAGTCAGGGCACATGCCTGGGTTGTGGACCAGGTCCCCAGTTGGGGGCATGCCAGATGCAACCAATCAACATACTAGAGGCCACCAATTGATCTTTCTCTTCCTCTCTTTCTCCCTCCTTCCCCTTCGCTCTAAAAATAAATGAATAAAATAAATAAAATAAAATAAAATAAAATAGAAATGAATTAGCCTTTGGAGTCTCAATCCCCCGGCAAGGGCATGAGAAAGTGTCAGAAAAGGAACTGGCCTGAATTGGAGAGAAAGTCAGACTTTTTTCCCCGAGAGCTACTGACCATTTCTGGACAACCAGACCCCAGTATCTATGCCCACTGCTGAGGTTTCATACACAGATGGAACTACATTAGGCTCTGTGTCTGCATGTCTCTTGAGCCCATGCAGCATTGGTCCCTTGGCTGGGGACAGCAGGGAGGGCACTGTCTTGCATTAGGAGAGACTGAATGTCAAACTGAATAGGGGACTCTTCCTTCACAGTTACTGTGACTCAGCCAATTCCAGGATTTAAGCTCAGGCCTGTAAGGCTCCAGATTTAATTCTTCTGGGAAATGTGATCTGTTGGGGATACTTATTTCTGAACAGAAATGTTACTAATTTTATTTTGGTGTAGTTGCTATGTGGCATGCCTCCTATCACCCTTGGCACAGGGAGAAAGGGTAGTGGTCAGCCCACCCAATTCTGTCACCCAATTCTGTCACCCCATTCACCCTCGTTTTTTATGTTCTGCCCATTATGTTCTGAAGTCAGTCACACCTCCCACTCTCTTGACCCCGCACGTACACAACCAAACCTTCTCCTGGGTTTCAAGTGGTGAGGCGATTGAAGTGCTTATGTGAACTTTCATGTACAGTCTAGTCTTTGTATGCAGTGTGCTGAGGCTCAACGTTTGCCTTGAGTAAATAAGGAAGTGCTGTTAGAAAATTCATTTGTTAGGATCTTATTTATGTCTTAAACTAGACCAGCACCTTTTGTCATTATTGTGGTGTGTATGTGCTTTAACATGGCGCACATAAGCTCGCCTTTGTGACTTTTAATTTTGAATGCGTTGTTCATTGACACCCCTAGGATAAATTGCTGCCCTTTCTTTCATCAGTAAGACAAATGCACATGCCGTTTTAGGCTGGCTCACTTGTTCATTGCCATGAGTGATTTGATCAGGGCTACCTTCCCAACGCTTCTTTGGCCCTGGTGCATAGGCACACTCTACTCAGGGATGGAGTCCTGGCTTGGGAGCTGGCGAATTCCTTACATATTTCAGGAGTGCATGCCCACAGGCAGACAGAGAGAATGAACACATCTGCTGGCTTAAAACTCTGGGGACAAGTTCCTAACCAATGCCCAGAGAGCTGATTTACTGGCTAAAATCTCAGAGAGACTAAATGTTCTTGGAATATATATTATTGAATTTGAGACTAGATGTATGGAAGGGGGAAGGAAGCCATGTGCTTAAGTCAAAATTGTGGGTGACATTCTTGGTTTTTTTCTCCTTCGCACCCTTATTGGCAAGTCCATCAATCCCACCTTCAAAGCATCTTCTGAAGTCACATCTGTTTACCTTGACTCTCGTCACCCTAGACAAGCCTCTGCCATCCCTCACTTAGCTCAATTACCTTCTCCAACTACTTTTTGTACCTCTTTTCTTCCTGTTTTCTAATTCATTCTCTATGCAGAAGATAGAGAAATCTTTTATAATTGCAAATTACATCTCATTTATGCTTAAATCCCTTCACCAGCTCTTCCTTGTTTCTAGAATTACATTGAGCTCTTTTCCAAAGCCTCCAGGCTCCATGTCCTGTGGTTTCTGCTCACCTCTTCAATGTCTTCTCATTTCACCCCCGTCCATGGTCATTGTTCTCCAGCCTCAGAGGAGAACACTCCCAACTGGACATTTGGAGGTCTTGGGGACTTTGCTCTTACAGTTTTGACTGTCTGGAAGTCTCTATCCAACTTCTTCACCTGGCTAGTCCATTTTCATATTGCAGGTACCCACTCAAAGGCTCCCTTCTGTGAGAGGCCCCAGAAGATTTCCTGTTCTTCATTTCCATGTTCAAAATTAGGAGGGAGGCAAAGTAAAACTCAACACCACCACCACCACCACCATCAGCAGAAGTGCCTTGAGCCATCCAGCTCCGTGCAGGGAGGCAAGGAAGAGAGGCTATGATTAGGGAGAAAGTGGGTGAGCCAGGGTGGTGGCAGTTTCAGCAGCCAGAGATCTTGCCGCAGGCCTAGGAGGTGACATGCGCAATTTTACCAGAACCATCTTGACACAAGCAATAAGTCACATAAACGAAGCAGAAGGTCACTGGAACCTGGTCTCAGTCAGCGCTAGTGAGATAAGATTGTAAGAAGCTAGAAAAATTCCTTGGCCAGTAGAATAGGGAAACTGAGACAGATAGTTGAACCCAATGGCTGAGCAATTCATAGCCAGGGGCAGATGGTCACCAGGGAGAAGAGTGTCTGGCAGGGGTCAACATTGGGAAAAAGGGGACCTCACCCCCAGGATAATCTTTCATTCCCTGGCCTTTCCTCCCCGGAGATAACATCAAGGTCTCAGTTGTATTTCAGCTCCAGGCCCAGAAAAGCAGCAAAACCAGGTAGGCAAAGTCAGGATCAGCTTCAATGACTAATATGACCCCTTGCCCTAGCACTGACCAATCAGTGGAGACCATGACTCTGAACGAGCACACCTGGAGAACTGATGAACATTCCATTGAAACCCTTTCCTGAGACCTCCCCTAAGACTCCTGCCTGCAAGAAAGAGATAAAAAGACTTAAGACAAAGGACCCAGTGGCTCTCCCTCCAGGGAGCAGCCCACGCCATTCCCTTTCCCCTCTTCTTGCCCCTCTTTTTTCCCCATAGGCACATGTCTCCTAACTGCTAAAGCAATGGGCAGCTGGCAGCTTGTCCTGAGCTAATCCTCTGAGCCTATTCCCAAGGGCTCCCTTCTCTGACTTCCCAGTATTCTAAGGCAGCCCAGCCTAGGTTCTTCTGTTGCTTCTTCTATGCTAAGTTCTTCCTTGTTTTACTGTCTACTGTTCTACAGCTTTAATAAGTATATCCTCATAGGCACCTGGACTCATGTTGTGAAATCTTTCCTACACAAAGTCAAGAACCCACACACTGCAGCTGGCCCTAGGCAGACCCACTCAGGGCCAGGCTCCGTCTGGTAACACTATGTGAGACTTTCCTATATCATGGGAGCCAAGGAGCTGGTGGGAAAGTCTCCTCATTCACCAGCTCACCTGAAAAACACATGTTTCTGCTTGTGTGGTGGGAAGAAATGCAGAATTTGGAGGGTCAAAGTGGGAGAGAGTGAAGGAAATAACTGTAGGGATTGGGA
The DNA here is from genome assembly GCA_007922815.1 of Macrotus californicus. Classification (NCBI taxonomy): domain Eukaryota; kingdom Metazoa; phylum Chordata; class Mammalia; order Chiroptera; family Phyllostomidae; genus Macrotus; species Macrotus californicus. The sequence goes on from VMDR010003337.1 coordinate 59,309, forward strand.
AAGCCCTAATGATTTTTTTTCCCCTGGAGACAGAAGAGGATTAAAACTTCAAGTTAGAGAAGAGTGAAAACTCTTAGTGAACTCATTAACTGGATTTATCTGATCAATTCTGGGGAGATTGGGTCACAATTCAATCCAACAAAACATACACATACACACTTCTTAGGTGTGCATGTTAAAATTACTGTCAAACATTAGTATCTAAAGGACAGATGTCGACCTATTACTACTTCCACAAGGCCCTGCCAGGTAAGTGTGGAGACGGGCACTTCCCCCAATAGGAATTGTCTCTTACACTCCTATGCCCACTCTTTCCTCCCCTCTGCTTCCTCCTTGGAAATCCACCCACTCAGACCCCAACACTGAGGGTGCTCAATGGTCAGCCCACAGTAAGTGAAATGGGGGTGGGGGTGGCTTGGGGCCGGGCATCCTCCAACGTCCTCTCTGCACTTCTGAGTGTGTCCTTCCAGTGAAGTCCCCTCCACCCCCACCCAACCTCTCCCTTGACTTTCTCCCTGACCTCACAAACTAGTGCCCTCAGCAAGAACTGGGGTGTGACTGTCACCCCTGCAGTGGGACTACAGGCCCTGGAGGAACCAGCTCAGATTGTTCAAGAGTGATAGAATTAAGTTGGGGGTGGGGATGGGAGCTAGAGGTTGGTTAAGGGAGATAAGAGAAACACAAAAGGGATTTTAAAAGATCTGACAATGAGAAGGCAAGGTTGGAGCTGGAGGGAGAAGGTAGGGTGCCCCTGAGCTGACTTGAACTTTGCCTCTTCTCCCTGGTTTTCTCACAGCCCTTCTCTTCCCACCCTCAGAAGTCCTGGGAAATCTGCCAGCTCCTGAACAGGGCAGTTTCAATTCTGTATTAGAAATCCCCTTCTTGGCTCCTTTCCTTCATTCTCCTCCTACTCCTCATCTCTGCCCTTTCTCATTTTGCTAATGAATCTTTTTGGAGCAAGCTCTGGAGGTGGGCTGGTGGTACAGCTGTGGATTCGTTGGTGGCCTCTAAACCTGCCTCTGAGCTTGGTTCCTGCAGACCTTTGTGCCTGAGCTACCTCTGCTGTGCGGATTTCAACACCCCCTTGCCCTCAGATAAAAGTAATTACCTTCCCTAGACACAGTGCTGGATAGCAGGGAGGAGGGCCAGGCCATGGGGTAGGAAAATCTGTGGGCCTTTGTCCTCAGGTCATTCAGCTTTCATTGGGGCTTCTTGATGAGGTGGAGGCAGGGCAAGGACAGGGCAGGACATTTGAAAAACAAAAAATATATTTACCATCACTAGAGTCACATTTGCTCATGGTAACGAAGTTGGACAGCACAGCCTCAGCCAGCGTGTTTCAGTGGGTTGGGCATTGTCCCACACACTGAAAGGCCACTGGTTCGATTCCCAGTCAGAGCACATGCCTGGGTTGCAGGTTCTGCCTCCCAGTTGGGGTGCCCACAGAAGGCAACCAATCAATGTTTCTCTCTCACATGGATGGTTCCCTCCCTCTCTTTCTTCCTTTCTTCCCCTCTCTCGAAGTAAAATATAATAAAAAAATTTTTTTAACAAGTTGGACAGCATAGACAAAAAGTAAGATAACTCAAAATTCCACAACCTGGGGAAAACTTCTCCTGGTATTTTGATGTATTTGTTTTTGTTCTCTATTCAATGCCTGTCTTTGTCTCGGCCTGCAATACATGGTATCTACCATCTGATAGCCTGCTTCCCTGCCCCACCCCGCCCCCGCGATTGGCATTCTTTTTTGAGTATTTGCCCATTAAAAAGTCTTCCAAATCAATGGTTGACATTTAATGAATAGATATTTACCTTCCAAGACTAAGACAGTGTTTTTCTCCAGGAATTGGTTTTGAAGTAGAAATGATGACATTGACGACACCACTCAACACTATCCACGCCCCACCCCTTCCAAACTCTGTCTGAAAGTTTTTCAGGAAGGCAGGTGGGTCAAGCACCCCTCTCTGAGGAGTAGGCTCTCCAGATGGGATCTGTGGGCTTGGGGTATAGGGTGGGTACAGAGGAATTGTTTATAACTGCTCTTTCCCCCTCTTGCAGCCCCCTTGACCAGAGAACTTCCTTGGGAATGGAGTTTGAGCCAGTTACCTGACAGCTGGGAGCAGGGCTCAGAACTTTGTGGGTGTATGTTTTGATGCTCAAGCAAGAAAAGTGATTCAACATGAACTCTGCCAAAATAAAGCTGGCTCAGACAAGGGAGTTTTATCTGTTTTCCTGGGAGTGCCGACATGATTCTCCCACATCATGCTTTTCTTTCTGGTTCCCCGGGTTGCCCTTAGTCTGGCATGTGTTCTAGAACAGAAATGCCCTTTCTGTAGACATGGCGGCCAGCGCAGCCCAAAGGCCACTGTCAGAGCTTACGTGTCTAGCCCCTCGAAGGTACAGTTTTTGATAATCTTTTGGGTTCTTTGAGGATAGCACAAGGCAGGAGAGTGGTGCATAGGTAGGAAGGATAACCAACAGCAGCTGGGAGACCACTTCAAAGAAACCTGACACAAACTGCAAGGGGGAGTTCCCCCCCAAAGGCTTTGGGGGCCAAGTCTCTCAGCTTTGAGGGTCAGCAGATGGACTGTGCAGGGACTGAGACCACCGAGAGTAGGAAAGAAGAGAGAGGGAGACTGAGGGTGGAGGTGAGGTAATAGAAGCAGGGCTCGATGGCCCAAAGGCTGTCATGCTTGAACACCTAGAAAACAAGGGGGTCACAGTATGGGCAGAAAAGTCATTTCCTTCTGCCTTTTTAAGTTCTTCTGGTTGGTCTAATCAGTTGACAAGAGGCAGATTAACAGGAGAAATAACCACATTTATTATATGTGTACCTATGGTGATAAGAAGAGGGGACTCAAGGACAAATAGGGCGATTGAAGCTAATATGCCATTCTAGATGGAGGGTGGTAGGGGGTCTGGGACTTCGGAGGGAAAGTAGTTAATTTGCAGGTTAGGTAACAGTCTGAGATAACAAGCCCAGAGCTATCCCAAGGCTGTCCACGATTGATGAATGAATGAATGAACATCCAGACAGCGCGTGCTGCACATGAAGTGCTGGTGGCCGCAGAACTAGGTGAGGTCACTCGCTGAGGGCTGGGAGAAGGGCTGGGAAAGGTGTCAGGGAGCAGGAGAAATGTGAACCAGACCTTGAACCTGGTTAGTATTTGGAGAAGCAGAGAGGAAAAGAAGAATTGTGCTAAGTGGTTAAAGGAAAACGACAACAGTCGGGAAGCAAGGTGAGCTTAGGGGCAGGTTGGTTTGAATCTAGCGGAGGAGTCCTGGCAGGTAAGGCTGAGAGGCAGGTTGAAGCCAGGTTACGGAAAGCGCTGGAAAGCAGGCTAGGGACTTCAGCATCCATTATAGGCAAGGTCTTTCCACTCAGTGCTGTAGGCCACACTGATCTGTCCCCACCCACACCCTACTTTTCAGCTTAATCCTGAGGAGGAAATCAACCAGGAACTTGGAGAATCAGGTGACTAAGGGCAAAAAACAAGAACTGCAGAGCAAACACGACTTGCCTGGATGTTTGCTTTGGTTTAAAGAGTTACTGGGGGTAGTAGCATAGGCATACTCGCTTTTTGTTTTGCAGGGAGCTTTATTTTCTTGGTAAATATCTGCTTTTGAGTAACAATTTCTCCACCTGACCAATCAAAGAGATTCTTAAAATAGATCTGACTCTCTTCTCTGTAGATCAGCCAGGATAGTAACAGTGACCCCTGGGCCATTGGTCCCACTCACATGCCAGGACAGTGGCCACCCAGGAGTGTGTGGGCTTCTTACCTACCCAGGGCATAGTGGTTCATTCATTTCACTGCCTTTTGTAGCATGGCCTTTGGTGGCCCTGACCACCACCTCGTTGTAGAGTCCTCACACAAGTGTCTGCTGCTGCAGACACTGTGAGAGACCCTCACAGTGGGGCGTGTGCATAAACTGTCTCACAGGCCTGGGGTTACTTTGGTTCAGCATACACTTTTTAACCTGGTGTTTCATGGCAGCAAGAGCAGCTAAATTTGGGCGGAGGTGAATATGGGACTGGAAAGAGGCCATAGCTAGTGGTTTTAAGGAACAAGGGCAAAATCTCCCTCCCCTTCGTAATAGGAGCCTACTCATGCTGTTGGTGGGGAGGAGTGTCTGTAGCTGCTTCCTTGATCGAGCCAAGCCCTCAAGGCTCAGCAGATGCTGGCTAACCTCAGCTTCTTTCCCCTCCCTGTGCATGTACTTTCACTGGAGCGAGACTAGCACTTCATAGACACTGCCAGCCCCTTGTCATGTACCTACATGCCCCTGTGCCGCTTCTCTCCTCTGGCTCATGTGCCCTGTGTACATGTTCCTCTTTTCTCCAAAGTCCTTCCCTTTTCTCTGTATCAGTTCGATCCTTCCCATCCTTCAAGGTCAACACAAGGTCCTCCTCCACGCAGCCTCCCCAGAATGTTGCTTTGTCTTTCTCACTATTTGGCCCTGGTTCTTGTCTCATGTTATTGGATCAGTGTTGTATGCCCCGAGAGTCTGTGAACTCCAGGACAGCAGAGACCATGTCGAATTCTTTTTGTGTTTTGCCCTCATTACCTAAAATGCTCTTATTCCCTAGGTCACTTACCTCCCCTTTGTCATTCACTTCTGAAACTCCCATAGCTGGTTGCACAAAGTTGGTGATTGATAAATGTTTGCTAATTGGTTGATTTATCTATAGTCTGTGTTAAGGAGAATTAAATAATCATTAAAATGATAAAAGCCTCAGTATGACGCATCAGCCTTATTTGGGATCCTTGAAAATGAGCACGTCTAAACACATAATAGACTTCACCTGCATTTCTTTTTCATTTAGTTACTGTCCAAGAGGGTCTGAGTCTAGCCTCTTATTTTACCTAGAACAATTCAAATTAGCAAACATTAAATGAGTATCTTCTATGTGCGTTTCACTGTGCTGGATCCTGGTGATGGGATCTGAGGCCTTACTCCTGGAGAAGAGTGGAGAAGGCCTTTATTAGTCACTTTATTATTTCCTCCTCAGGCTTAATGGGAAGTGACCATAATCACTGAGTGCAGCCACAGGTTGTTCAGGGCGAAGAAAAAGTGGGGAGGGAGTTCCGAGGGGCCAGAAGCTAGAATGAAAGATTTCAGCTTCCAAGAGCACAGATTGGTTGATTTTCCAAGTAAATACCATGGCATGTGGTGATTCAAATGACCGATTATGCAAGTGGCGCGGCAGTCACCAGAAGCAGAGGAGACCTCTAAGTGAGGGGAGCCAGCCCAAAACTGTCTGGGAAGCAGCCAGACATTGAACAGTCAGGGCACAAAGTCAGCCAAGGTTTCTGAGAAGAGCTAAATGTACCCAGGCTGCCTGAGGTGCTTGAGTGCGTGAACTTCAGGGAAAAAAGTGGCAATGAGGAACCACTTAGGTGCCAGCGAGAGAGACCAGAAGAAAACAGTACGCGTGGCTGGTGAGTCACAAAAGCCAAAGAGGGAAATCTCACCAATGTTGATCAGTAGCAGCCGCTCAGTCATATCAGAGTGTGTGTGTGTGGGGGGTGGTGGTGGTGAGGGGGTGGAGCAGGGGCATGGGGCAGGTTGTCTTTAACTGAGGCACTCCAGCCATTTTGTGATTTGAGGATAACAGAAGACCAGATCCACACTAAGCTCCCACTACCTCTTAATGACTTACAGAAATGTAACATTTTCTCAAAACAAAACAAAACAAAAGATAAACAACTGAGAGTTATAAAAGCACGTCAGCTCATACCCCCTGATGGGAGTATGCAATGTCCAGGGTGCAGTGGCATGCTGACATAACAGCGGAATCCCATCTATTGATAGTCCGCAGAGAAAAGTGGGAGACCATGTCAGTTTGGACAATGTGTCTAATTTGCAAGGAGCTGGAGAAGTCAAGATGAAGCGTTATCTTGCTTACCCAAGGGTAGCTGCCAGGGATAAGATGAGCAAGAGAAAGTAGAATGGGAGGGTGCACTTGTTGTTGCCTATTGGTACCTTTTTATAAATACTATCTTGTTCAATTCTTTGAGGTATGTATCATCCTCATTTTATAGATAAAGAAACTGACCCTCATGGACGTTACATACTCTCAAAAGGTCACATTGATAATAATGATTAAAGTCAGTTAAACAGGCTGCCTGGCTCCTAAGCCCAGGCTCACTCTTCTCCACTGTGTGTTTTCTAGCTCTCTCTAATCCTGGCCAGGGAGGGCCTTGTGTAATTAGGACATGGGGGAGGAGACCGGTTTTATGAGGAACTTCTTGCTCATAACACTTTCTGGATCACGGGCCAATGAAGAGCTAACAATCAACCAACACCCCTTCTAGGTCAACTCAACACTATCCGACTTGGAATTTTTTTTTCTTTTTTTTTTTACAAAATGATATTTCTTTGACAAATTCACTTAACTGGGTGAGAGGTAGGTGACATTGCCTCTTTTCCTTTGCCTTTAGCATATGGTAACCTTTCTGGTCATATCCCAGTCTCCTTGGTCTTTGCCCTCAGTGCAGAGAAAGTGCTTATTTGCCCAACCTTTATACCAGATGGTTCTGAGCAGCACAGGCTCTGATCTGGACTAAGTCAACTCAGCAGGGGTAGGTAGCCTTCTACTGACCCTTCCAGGAAACACTTGTGCTCCCCAGGTTTTGCTGGGCCTGTGTTAGTGGTACCACTGCTAGGGTGGGGAGAGAGTAGACAGCAGCCTACTTGTCTGCAGGAAGTCCAGAAATGGTCCCACCAACTTCTCCAGGATGAACTTCAAATGCTTTTGCTCACCCTTAAATTCTCCCACTTCCTTTCTTCTGTCACTTCAAGTATTGCCTACACATGCTTGTAACACATATGTCACACTCGAGAGGAAAACAAGGAATGAGAATCTCATACCTCAGTCAAGACAGTTTATTCAGAGGCAGGTTTAGGTTCCAGGGGCTCCTTGTCTTCTCCTTTGTTTGTCCTAAGGCTGATCTTCCTTAGGATTGCATCATGGATGTCTTCTCAGTGTACTAATTTTCTGTGGTCCATCTCCTTCTTCAGTATGGCAGTGATGACCACTTACAGTCAAAGACTGAAATTTCTCTTCTCAGTCCCCAGTGCCCACCTGTCCACTAGACACCTCTCCTTGGAAGTCCCTCAGGACATAGTGACAGCTCTGTAAGTCACTGTCGAATGCATGGACTATCTACACCCTAAAGGTCGGCAGCTCAGGCGGAGGTAAGCCTCTGACCTGTGGGATTTCACAGCCCCGCTTTCGCTGTTGTTGCTTTGTGAGGCAGTTTGGCGTGGTGGAAGGAATCACAAGTCTCAGAGTTACCCCTGTGTTCAGTCCTTGCTATAACTTCTCTGTCTGTATTTACCTGAAGGCCACAGGTCCAACCTTGAGGCAGGCAGTACAGAGCCCCATTCAGGACTCTAGATCTGGTTCTAATGCGAGTAGGCTGGGGAACTTTGAACAAGTCCCTCTGTCTCCCTGGGTCTCATGAGATAGTTGGACTGGGTGATTTTGAGGTCCTTTCTAACCCTTCCCTTTCAGGATGAAGCATTCCAGTGCCTCTAGGTAGGATGTTTTATTCAGACCAACTGGCTAATAGATTTTTGCTGGGAGGAGATATTGGAAATCTCAGCAACTTGGCAGATTTCATTGTTTTTCTGCAGCTTTGTCTAGACCTCTCTAAATGAGTCTGAGAACTAGTTGTTAGTTTCAACACTGTCCAACATTCAGACTCTTGTCATAGTAGATGTATACACAGTAGGCTTAAAGATGAAGGTAAAAATATCTCCATCCCACACAGACACCTATTTTTGTCTGACTTGTTTACGTCCTTTCTCGGGACACATGTACTGGCAGAAGCAGCTGGTCCTGAACACATGGGGCAAGTGTTTGTCCACACAGGTGACTTCATAAGGGAGCTGTAACTCCAGGTCAGTAACTGCTTAATAAGATGTCAGAGGCACAAATGACACATCTAAATGAGCTGTCGTTTTTACAGATATTCACCTTGGTAGGTGCATAGTTATTCTAAAACTGTTTGGGGGGCTCCTATTTATTTCTGATAGTAAATTACTTTAAATTTTATTCAAAGTCACATAGGCCTTGTTGAAACAAGGCAAATGAGCTCCAAACACTTCCCATCACTGCAGTCCTGCAGCTTCCTGACCACCTCCCTCCCACTCTGTTCCCCAGAGGCCATTGCATTCAAGAGTTCCGGCTCTTTCTGGTGTTTTGTACTTCCATACTTTTAAATAATACTTTCTTACTGCTGTCACTAGATTAATAATTTGACATTTTTTTTTACCATCAATGAGGTTTAAGATCTTTTCTACCCTCTTTTCTTTCTCTCATGCTTCCATTCCTCCAACAGAGAGTTAAAAACCGTATTCAGCGTTTAGACTCTTATGACCACTGAATGATAGTTCATGCTAAGCCAGTGGTGGACATCATTTCAACCTTTTGTTTTTCAGGTACTTTATGATTGATTGCCTGCTTCCTCTTCCTCCTCTCCCTCCTCCTCTTCTTTATATCTATGGCTAAATTCCCCTGCACCATTTGACATCTTCTCTGTGCACATCTCCAGATTTCACATTCCTCTTGAAGCCTGCACGCATCCATCTCCATATTTTTCTGGAGACCTTCCTCCGAGAGCCTCTGTCCTCCAGCCCCGCTTTGGCTGTTCTCCTGGCCAGCTGCAGACCTGTGCGCCTGGGACCTTCCTTCACAGTCATCCAGGGGCTCCCTCTACCTTCCTCCTACCCTGTGTTTTCTACTTCCTGGGTCTCATGCCCTCCCCTTTCTTGATTTATACCTCCCTTTGTTGGGGCACATTCTCTGACCATTCCTGAGAAAGGGTACGTAGGCATTAAGTATTTTGAAATCTTGCTTTCATGAAAATGTCTGTATTCTATGCTTACACTTAATTGGGACCTTTAGTTGGGAATACATAAAAATTTTGCTTCAAAAAAAATTTTTTTTGTCTGCTAGCTTCTAGTGCTGTTGAGAAGTCTACTGCTATTCTTATTCCCCATTTCTTTGTCTGCAACCGATTTTCCCCCCTAGAAGCCTTTGTTTATCCTTAGGATGTTAAATTTCCATTATTATATACTTTAGTGTGAGTCTTTTTAGATTTATCATGTGGTGTACTTGATGGGCCTCTGTCTGTAACTTTGTATTTTTAATTTCTTGTATTATTTTTTCAGCAGTGTCTTCCCTATCATTTTTCTGCTTCTTTTTGGAACTATTATTGGTCAGAAAAATAACTCCCTAGATTGATTCTCTGATTTTTTAAATCTTATCCATCACTTTGCACATTTTTTGTACTTTTGGAGAGACTCCTTCAGCTTAAATGTTTACATCTCCCACTGAGCATCTCCCACTGAGTTATGAGTATTGTATCTTTACAAGAAACTTTTCTGATAAAGCATTACTTCTTATTCTCATGGTTCTGTTTGTTGTTGATTTTGCATCTTACTCTTTTTTTCATGGATATCATCTTTCTCCTAGCTCTGTGAAGATGCTAATGATACTAATTATATATTCATGGTAGTTCTGTGCTTTCTGAATTGCCTCTCCTTCCTCTAGGCTGTTTTATTACTGTTTCTTATTATCTCCATCTTTCATGTTGGAAGTTTTTCTTAAGTATCTGATGCTTCCTAGTTGTCTGTTCTTAGTTAAGAGTGAGGTTTGTCAACTAACTAACTGGTGGTCCACGTTCTAGAGGGTCATCAGGTGGCAAGTGGGCTTTTCCATACCCAGCTGATCATACTCAGAAGACAGGAAACATAGCACAAAGGTCAGGTCATTGAAACAGGGGTTAATGAAATTAGTATGGTTGGTAAAAGTTCAATGCTTTTTCTTCTTTCATTTGGGCTGACATTTGTTGTTGTTTTGTTTCATTTTTGAGCTTTAGAAATCATCAGAGGGATTGATAAGTGACCACCTTCTGAGGTCATTTCAGCTGCTGTCTGAAACTTGGAGCTGGATGCAGGGTGGGAACTTCCACTCCTTGAGCCTGAAGAGCACACCCTCTTTGGGGATGGGCACCAACAATCAGCTGGAAAAGATAACAGGAAAGATTACTTGGGTGTTATGACTACCCACAGAATTGATACAATTGTGCCAAGCAAGAGTGGGACTATTGTTTAGATACAAATCCTAATGTTTTGTGATCTTTGTATTTGACTTTCAAGGGAGCAGCTTTTTGCAATATCACTAGATGATTAATGACATTATCAGAAATCTTCTGCAACAGGACAGTTGTATGGGAATAAAGAAGCAAGTAAAGGAGTTGAAATGTCTTCTCCCTGCTCTGAAAACAGGAAGTTTTCAAATTTTAAATGAAAGGTGCCAGATCTGTGCCCCCTTAGTTCCAGCCTGGCCTGCCATGCACATACATCAAGTCCATCCCTGAACCCAAGGGCAGTGCTTTTTACTCTTTGATCTCTCTCTCTGTTTGTCCATCCAACCACCTATTCTTATTCTACCTCCTTGTCAAGACTAAGTCTAAGAAGCTTTGCTCAACTATTCAGTTCTCCTGATGTCCTCTTTCCCTGAATACCTGGAGCATAGCTCCTGGCATCACACATTCTAGTCATTTAGATTGTTCTTGGCTTGAGTCACAGACCCAAATGCCTCCCAAAGGCTAGGGATTTGTAAATGAAGTCTTCTCTGTGAGTCAGCCCATAGAGAGTTCTGGGGCCTGCGGTGAACTGGAGAATGGGCACTCTCATTAATGGGCAGCCTCACCTCTCTAGTCACTTGCTTTCTGGTGGGAATGCAGGTCAAGGGTCATACATCTCTTAGTTTTTCAAGAGATACCAGATAGTCAGCTTTTTATGTGATTTAAAAAAAATAATAGTTGAATTTTACAAAAGTGCTGTGTGGGGCGAAAACAATGGGTGTGTCACACGGTAGGTTGGCAGCCTCTGACGTCAGTTCTCTTTCCATGAGGTGATGAGCTTCTTGAGCTCCTTGTTTCTGAATTCCCCACAGCAGCTCACGCATTAACCACCACGCATAGTAGAGGCCTGATAAATGCTGGTCCAGCTTTCCAGAACACCACATCCAAGCCAGAAAAAAATGATTACTTCAGTTGACCCTCTGTCACCTATAGATGATGCAAAGAAAAATCTTCCTCTAAAACTCATTTATGTATTAAAGCCTCCTCCTTGCCCCTGAATCTGGTAGGTCTTGGTGCATTTGCCTGGCAGGTATAACTGAGATATTAATGTGTTCTCTATCATCTTTGCACAAACACTCCCTCAACCTTCCATTGCTCTAGAGCTACCACTAACAGTGTGAACTCATTACCTCTTTTTTGTTACTCATCCTTCCACATATACTACTCCCCAGAAATCACTCTCAATGATAAGGCCACCAGTGGCCCCTCTGATGCTACAGGCAAGGATGCTAATCAGCCCTGCACATCCTCTTAGCTGACTTGGAGCAGTCTATAGCATTTCATGCTGTTCACTATGTCCTCCTTGAAACTCCTTTGTTCCTTAGTCTTTGGGGCTCTGCTCCCTCCTGAATTTTCTTCAGTCTTCCTGGTATTCCTCATTAGGCTCATTTGTTGCCCTCTCCCTAAAAGGCCAATTTTCTGCAGGTTTCACTCTGGGCCCTCTCCTCTCTCCCTCCACAGATTCACCCTGGATGACCTTATCCTCTCCCATGACTCTCCCCTGCCCCTCGTCCCATGAGTGCTGATGACACTCAGTTCTGCCATCTCCACTCCAGACTCATCTGATCAGCTGCCTTCTGGCAGTGTTTGTCTCCATTGATATTTCAAACTCACACATCCAGTCCAAGGCTGAGCTCATCATTCCCAGTCTGCCTCCTACTGCTCCTCTTCCTGCATCCCTGTTCTCCGAGAGGCATGCTATCACCTAGTGGCACATGCATGAATTCCATGACTCTAGCCAGTGTAGGGCTCTCCAACGAGCCCAAAAGGCGCCTTCTTGAAACACCAAGAAAACAAAACTAAGGAGCCAAAAATCATTTTGAAGGAGTTTAGTGCTTAAAAAATGTATCAAAGTAGCCACCCTAGAAAGACACAGAAACTTTTTGAAATTCCTTATACCTGTTTTATGTCTCGATATTACCTTTATTCTGAATGATGTGTATAGGAGGGTGGGTGGGCATAACCTTTTTTAGAGCTTAGAACCACCACGTAAGTTTTGACTATGGCCCTGGTCATCCTCAGCCACCACTCCGCATGCCTAATTGGTTCCCAAGCCCTGTTAATTTTGCCTCACTAACAACAGCTGAATCAACTCTAATGCTCTCTTAGGGCTTTTGCTGTCTGCTACCTGGATTGCTATAGCAGCCTCACAGAACTGTGTATCTGCTTCCTGTATGCCATTCTCCTTCCTGAGATCTTTCCAGTGCAACTTAGTAAACACAAGGGAAGCTCCAATGACAGCCTGGCTGGCAAGGCCCCGCAGGCCCCGCTTGTCCTCACTTGCCCTCCTCATCTCCTCGCACTAGCTCACCTCGGGCCTTCACTCTACTCTTCCCAGGCTGACTGGGCCCCTGCCACTCCCACATGTCCCCACAGCAGGAATGGGTCTGCAGGAAAAGTGGAAGACACAGCAGAAGAATCTAAACTTGTGAGCTCCTGAAAAGAGATCAACGCCCCCACTCCCAGCTTTTCAAAGCTTCCAAAAGAGGAATAATTAATGTGCAGAAATAGACCTCAGCTAAGAAATCTTTTCCTTTGGCCCTGGGTTGTCTTTTGGTCATGGCTTTTGCCATCAAATGCAGGTAGATTCGAGACTGGGGCCACAGGCACAAGAGGGTCATTGTCTTCTTCCTCTCAATGCTCCAGTCAGTGTGAGCATCTTCACATCACCAGCCACGAGCCAGCCACTCAGCTGACAGAACCCGTGTCTGCTGTAAACAGGGTCCCGGAGAACACTGTGTGTGCCTCCGGTCAGGGCTCGGCCTTGGCCAGGGAGGATGTCATTACTCAGTAGAGCCCCATTCTCTCCTCTCTCCGAAGTTGTTTGCCCACTTTCAGCAGGGGGCTAAAATGGGGGGTCCGGAGGAGGCAGGAGAACATGGAGGAGGGGGCTGTTTGTTTTCTTCTTTGTGTTAACAATACAACATCTGTTCCCCAGCCTGGCAGCTGGACCAAAGTGAAATGATGTGAGCTTTCATTGCCCGCTGTGTCAGAGGGTGGGGAGTGGGCGAAGGAAGGAGGAGGGTGCGGGAGTGCCAAGGAGCCCCTGAACAACAGCAACAGCAACAATAATGAAAGTGTCTCCTACGCTACCTGCCACGGGGCTGGGTATCTGGACGTTCCAGCTGGTCCACGCATTGTAACGAATACACTGAACAGTGATATGCGTGCCTTTGTAGAGAATCACCCAACTAAAAGAATAGTGTTTACCTGGTAAATATGTCTTTCGGCTCATGTACTTTGATAGAAAACTTCTTTTTTTTTTTTTAAGATTTTATTTATTTTTTTAATCTAATTTTTTTTTTTAAGATTTCATTTACTTTTTTAGAGAGAGAGGAAGGGAGGGAGAAAGAGAGGGAGAGAAACATCAGTGTATGGCTGCCTCTCACGTGGCCCCCACTGGGGACCTGGCCCACAACCCAGGCATGCGCCCTGACCTGGAAACGAACCTGCGACCCCCTGGTTCGCAGGCCAATGCTCAATCCACTGAGCCACACCAGCCAGGCAGAAAACTTCTTTATTTACCCAAAAGTGATGCCGAGAGAGGTAAAGCGAGAGATGGAGCAAAAAAGAAAATGAAAGTTAGAGAGAGCAGTGAGGGGAAAGAAGGGCGCAGACCTCCTGGTTTCCCTCCTCCCTTCCTCCCTTTTCCCCTTATTCTCTGTGTCTCATGTTGGCATGCTCCTGGGCTCAGGCCTTGTCTGTCTTCCACCTGTGCTCTCAGTGTTTTCATCCAGTGTAAGGACTGTAACTACCGTGTAATTTTAGGACCTTTCTGTAAGGTCCTAACTATAAGGACAGTTCCCAATTTATATCGCTAGCACAAACCTGAATTCCAGCCTCATGTACCCTAATTCCTGCTTGTCCCCAACCGGATGTTTAAAGGCGAATCCAGGCAAGCGTCCCAAAGATGAGAGTGTGATGTCCCAGGACCCAATCGCCTCTACCCACCTCGTCTACTTATCACTCCAAGCCATCATTCGTTCTCGCCTAGATGGTCACAGCGGCTTTCTGAACGCATTGCTTTCACTGTGTGCTCCCCCGGCCCAGCCATCTCATCTATGCTTACGACAGCGTGGACTCTGTAAAACCGTAACACACACCAGCCTCTTCTCAAACCCCC
>VMDR010003338.1:0-73591 GCA_007922815.1 Macrotus californicus
ACAAAGAATTTTATATGTAGCTGGTAAATTGGTAGCGTCTTTCTGGAAAACCATTTGGTGATGTGTCCAAAGAATTATCATTTGTTTACCTTTGGAATCGCAGTTTTTCTGCTAGTAATTGATCTTTACAAAATTATCATAAATATGTCCAAAGTGCATATTTTATCCAAAGAATTTTTTCAATCGAAAAAATTTCTAAGGTCTCCCAAAATAGGAGATTGCTTAAGTAAATTATGGTATACTCATAAGGTAAGAAAAAAATACATGCATGCACACATATAGGTACATATATAAAACACTTTATAAATGAATTTTCAGAATAATATCTAACATAAAAACCATACAGTGCACTTCATTTAGTAAAAAAAAAGTACTTAAAACAGTATACTATAGTCGAGTTTTGGGGGGGTCAAAGCGAAAATTTATGAACGGAAACAAGACAGGTAAGATGTACGTATCGAGTGTGAATGGTGGTTGCCTTTAAGTGGTGGATTACTTGGTCTATGTTATATACATTTTCTTAATTAGCACATACCCTGTGGGAAAATGCTTAAACTGTCTTTTACAACATTGGCAGCCAGCATGAGCAGTGAAAACAGGCCTCCCTCTTTGAAAGGCCTGTCACCCTCCACAAAGGGGCCCTGAGCTTGTGCTGGCAGCCTGTAGACCGCTCCCTCTGTGTTGCTGGTCTGGCCATGCTAGAAACTCAAGGAGAGTTTCCACACGTTCTAGGGCGAGCACTGCCTTCTCTTCTGGGCTCAAGGGGACAAACGCTACAGCGATATTTTTGTCCACAGATTCAGAGAGAAAAACCCAGCCCAGGAAAGACACTCCCTTGGTTGATCCATTGGGAGTTTCTTAAAGAACTACAGAGAGGGGAGGGGTTAGGGGGTTCCATTTGGTTGGTTTTCACTGAATAGCAATGAGCCAGAAGAAAGCCCATAACTAATTGGCTCTGTCAGAGGGGGAAACGCCATCAAGACCTTTTCCTTTCTTTTTTATTTTTTTAAAGTGTGGTGAGCACACAGATGTGCCACTGCCTGTGAACTGGTAGTATTGCTGTTCCAGCTCCTCCTGGGCCGGGGAGCAAGAGAATAGAACTGAGACCAGCATGGAGTGACCTGCAGTGCCTTTGCCTCTGAAGGGCGCCCACTGCAAAGAGCCGAGGCAGCATTTGGGCTGGAGGAGAGGGGGCTTGCACAAACCCTCTTGTGGAGTGGGCTGTCCTGTCCGAGGGCTCATACTGCTCTGACCTCCAGGAGAGAGCCTTCTAGATTTAGCACATCCCCAACCTGCTCAGTGAGGGATGGCAGTGTGGACATTTTTCGTTCCTCATCACCTTTCTGTTCACTTTGTCGTTTTGTCTTCCTTCTTACTGTGGGTGCCTCCAGCTCCTTCTCCAGACAGGGATGTGATCTGATAGTCCTTTGTTTCATCATTTGAAAATGTTGGGGGGAACAGTCCTTGAGTGGGGACAGACCCAGATACCTGATTACTTTTTCCCTCCCGAGGTGTGAGGGCAGTCTGCAGAACAGCTCTGTCCTCTGCGGGGCAGAGCAGCGGGACAAAGGAGTGGAATTCCACTTTCTCCGCTGGGAAAAAGAACAGCTTGAAGCTGTGAGTTTTCCCAGGCTTCTTGTGGGACGCCCAGGAAGACTGAATTGCATCATCTCGCAAAAATGCGAGATGCAACCTACGCCCATAAACTCGCAGAATATAGAGTCAAGGGATTGGAGAAACCAAGAAACATATGCACGGTTTCCCGACCAGTGCTCAGTGAAAGACCTTGATTAACCCCAGTCCCTCCAGACCAGAGAGCTACAGAAACGTAATGCACCATGGAAGGCTCCTGATGTCGCCCGGGCTCTCATCACAGCTGTGGGGAGCACCCGCAGACACGCGGAGAGCCTGTCTTTTCCGTGGCGCAGTGGACGCTGCCCATTCCTCCGACGGAGTTTGTATCTAAAGGCAAAGATAGCTTTTACGATGTTGCTGTTTTAAATAGATGCCCTTCTTTGAGGCCTAAGGCTAAGTTCTTGATAGTTCTGGATTTGTGTTTAAAATGTGCCGATGATCTGCTGTTGATCTGAGCTGCTGAGCGTCCGGACCCTGGCCAGCTGCTCAGATGGCCTCAGTGACGGTGGTGGCCCAGTCTTGACCAACACGAAGACGAGCGGGTGCCTGGGCTGGCAACTCTGGAAGGAGGATTACAGAGGGTGCAGGGTTCTAGTCAATGAAACCGCTGTTTATTAGACCCCATCTGTGCTCTTACTGTGTTAGAACTGTACACTGTAAATACAACACAGTCCCTGCCCTTCAGAATGTCACAATCTGATGGGGAAATACATGTAAAAATAATTAATGTAACATCATAAGTGCTTATTTATTAATACAAACACTAGTTTTATAGGTAGACCTCAGTGCTTATTTATTAATACAAACACTAGTTTTATAGGTAGACCTCAGGGGTAGGGGAAGGCCTTAAAAAAATCCTTCAGCAAAAATCATGGTCCAAAAGAACTTATCTGCATGTGTTACAGGGGCCTTTTTCTCTGGACCCCTAGGTTGTTGGTGTCCAAAAGGTGGGAACCCTAGGAGGTACAGACAGCCATCATGCAGATGCAGAAATAAAATGCTGTAACTTATGTTTATGTTTTTCAATGTACCCTTTAAAATACGCTTGCATATATTTTAAAATATGATAGAACAGTTTAGTAGTAAATGCTTAGCATTTACAAATACAATGTACACATCAGGAAGGAGGAATATGCTGGAGAATATTTGACATGAGAGCATGAACTCATTTGAAAATTACTGGGCTCAGCTGTCCTTTGTTGCCAAGGCCCTGGGTGGCTTCCTCGGGCTTCGGGGCAGTCTGGCTCTGTCAGAGCAACTTTACGCTCACCTGGCCGTCTTCCCTTGCCTCTGCTCAGCTAAGAGAAGACCCTCTAGTCACTGCATCCCTCATCCTTTGACAGCTGCCTGTACTCATGGGACTTTCCCTCCTTTTATGTCATAAATGAACGAGGCGGTAGACACCCAGAGCAGTGAAGTAACTGGTCCGACTTTACAGGATTAGCATCACTACCGTGCTTTCTGGCAGAAATTAAGAAACCAAACCAAACCCCCCTGCTAATGGCTGAGGTGTTGTACTAAGGAGAAACTGGCCAAAGTCTTAAGCAAAAAAGCAAAATCACAAAACCTGTTGCTACAAGAACTAGAAAAGCTTTGAGCGGAACGAGACAGGGTAGATGAATCAGCCTAACCAATGGCTTACATGTGGAATTTTCTAGTCATACAGGCCCGAGTTAAAATCCTGACTTTGCCACTTAGTAGCTTTGAGATCGAAGCAATTACTGAACGCCTTTTAAGTATATCAGTTGCTGTTCTTGGGTTTCAAGGAGTAGAAACTAGCTCTGGCTAACATAAATGTTCTCAAAAGGAATTTGTTGGAAGGAATGGGGCTATTCCCAGAATCAAAGGAATAGCTACAACCCAGGCTTTGAGAAGGACAGGACCTAGGTCAGGTCCAAGGATCTTGGCAGGGATGTTAAACCGCTTGGATCTTTAGGCTACTCAACTCTGAAAACTCCACTTCAGCTGCTTTTGATTCCTGAATATTTCTCTGCTCAGAATTCAGATTCTCAGGATAGATTCTCATTGGTCTGTCTTGGTTACATGTCTATCTCTGTGGCTCTGTGATTGGACAGAGCTGGGATTTTTAAACCTGAGTAGCTTACAGAATGAAGGGCAGGGTGGTCCTCAAAAGCAAGGAGAGTTGGACGGGCAAAAAACAAGTCATGTCTACTACATTAGGCTTCGCTGACCTCATCTGGAAAATAAGAATAAAAACACAGGTCATATAAGGTTGTTTTGAAAATTAATTGAAGGAGGCAATGTTCACAAAATTCTTAATACAGGCCCGGCATGGGGTAAGTGTTCAGTAATGGTCGTCAGAGGTATTCTGAATTATATGAGGTCATATGGAAATTATTAAAGGGTTAGTCTCCTGTTCTTGTACAATATTGATAGGAGTGCCTTTAAGTATGGAAATCTCGTAGAGAGATCTATTTGATCGAATGCCAATGATGAAGTAAATATTTGGAAGGAAATGGGAATAGCACAGAGAGAAATTTGGTTACTTTTATCCCTGCTTTCGGCATGGAGTCCCGTCCCTCTTCCTATGGAGCTGTTCTTAAACTGTGGTTCTAAGCACACATGTGCAAAAGATAAACATAAATAAATCATCCTTTAAGTTGCCCTCTCCCCACCTGCTCTTTTCATAGACCTTGAGGTTTTCTCCTTGGTTTCCCTGAGCTACCCAAGGGCATGATAGGTTTGGGAGGGGGGGGAGAAATCCTCCCTTTGGAGATAAGCTGCTTATATGAGACACTAAACAGTCCAGTCGATTTTGTCAAAAAACAAAAGCAGTCAAACCCCTGTAGACAGAATTTTATGTAATTAGTGGACTTTCCTAGTCAGTGGGATAAATTCAATGCATATTTAAGCATCACATCAATATAACCTCAGATTTGCCATTCATTTGTTCTCGGGTTGATAAACAGTCTCCAGATATACAGCTATTACCGGCTAAGGGACTTGCGTCACTGTATCTGGTCACGGTTTGTGAGGGATAATGAATATGCGTGGAGAGGGACACGGAGTGGCCGAGAACACCCGAGCCAGGCAAGTGGGATGTGTCCTAGCCCCATCCCTGCTCTTGATGACATTTTAAACTCCCTGGCGTAATGCTAATCTCTGCCCTGGGACAAGTTACCCTAGAACAAGGCTCTTGTGTGAAAGAGCCTTGAGATGGGGCACTGAAGGAGCTTCTTCAAGTTCAAGATGACCAGGAAAATATTCAGAGATGGTCCCCGCCAGCCTGTGCCAGCTGCAAATCAACAGATAGCTCTTGCCTGCACAGGGGGTGGGCTTAGCTGTGTGTGGGGAAGGTTCCCGCTGACACAGTGAAGGGCAGACTGGACCCACAAGCTGGGTAATTCAAGCAGCAGCCTCATTAAAAACTTTAAAAAAATTTTGATTGAATTTATTAGGGTGGCATTGGTTAATAAAATTATATAGGTTTTAGGTGTAAAAAGCTGTAGTGCATTACCTGTATATTATGTTGTGTGTTCACCACCCCAAGTCACTTCCTTCTCCATCACCATTTATCCGCCCTTTACTCTCTTCTACCCCCCACCCCCTCCCTCTGGTAATCACCGTCCTGTTGTCTGTGTCTGTGAGTTGTTTGGTGTTGTTTTTGCTTAGTCCCCTCACCTTTTTCACCCAGCCCCTCAACCCCCCTCCCCTCTGGCAGCTGTCAGTCCGTTTTGTAGGTATGAATCTGAGCAACAGGCTCATTTTTGTCTGGCTGAGCTGAGTAATTCAGAAAGGTCTGGGGGCAGAGCTTTAGCAAAAACAGTTCTTTGATCTGGGGAGTTTCTCCGAGCTGGATTTTGCAATCTCAGTCTCCCTCTAGAAGGTCATTGTCCTCCCCCACCCCCGTTTCACCAGCTCACCGTGTCCTTCAAAATAGACAAACAATATTCCACATGGATGTCTGGGGGAGATTCCAGGCAGCATTCCTTCTTCCCTTCAACCTTTGAAAATAAAACACACTTTCCTTAGAGACTGTCACACTGCAGATGGCTTATTTGGGGCATGAAGAAAATGGCAATGAATTGGTGTCTTTCTGTCCGAAAATAAGGCAGATAACTTAGGGCACTGGTTTTTACTCTCAGGCTATCCGGTCCTTAGAAAAGACAGCAAATCAAGAGCTTAATAAAAGGTAAATTTAGTGGGTGAGTAAAACCACAGCTTTATCCACCTTTTAAGTCAAAATGAACTCAACTGTATACACACATCCACACTCTGACACACATGTAGGTGTGTGCGTGTGTGTGTGTTCAGTCGTGAAATGGTTATAAGGGGCTCTTGAAATAGCAAGATCCCTGAGTACATCTAAAATGTGATTTGAATTACAACGCGTGACTGTAATACAACCTTTGGGAGTGCATTCTTTGCATAAATTGTGGCAAATGCACAAAGACAGTGTTTAAACGCTATAAAAATCTTCGGCTGAAGAGTAGTCAGCTGCACATATCTTTGCTTTACAAGAGGCAAAATGTGTCTCTTAAAAGAAAAAAATAAACAAAACAACAACAATGTTTCCCCAAATCTTCCCTTGGCCTGTCTGTTCTGGATCCTCATAATTTGGCCCAAGCCTTATCTTTCCAATC
Organism: Macrotus californicus; assembly: GCA_007922815.1. Lineage (NCBI taxonomy): Eukaryota > Metazoa > Chordata > Mammalia > Chiroptera > Phyllostomidae > Macrotus > Macrotus californicus. The sequence continues at coordinate 6,240 of VMDR010003338.1, forward strand.
TTCTTTCTCATTAGTTTCCTACACAATTCTTTTATTTTTGTTTCTTCCAAACTGAATGTGACTGAACATTGTAGTGTGCACGAGACATTTAGGAAGACCACGGGGCCCAGGGCTGAACTTCAGGACTCTGTGGTCCTCAGGCCTGGGGGTTGAAAGTACCGCAGACATCGGGGTCCCCAGTGGAAGGCCATCCTTTCCTCTCCACCCCCCCGCACCCCCAAAAACACTTCTGTAGAAAAACATGGTGGCAGAACCACCACCAGTAAGGGAAGAATCCAGCCTGATGCTGAGAAAAGAGGTCCGATTTTACAAGACGTTTTAACCAAGTGGGTCTCAGAGTCACTGGCTGGAGTCCTGTGTTAGGGCCGGAGCAACACAGGCTCAGCCCTCCGCAGTGGCCAAAGCCAGCTGTGCTGACCAAGTCTGGTCTGTCCAGTCTTCAACTTGGAACATATGGCTACGGCGTGTCTCTGCCGTCCAAGCTATCTTGAATATCAAAGGTGAGTTCTCCCTTTGACCCTAGGGCAAAGTAATCCTGTCTTGTCCGACCCCACCTTTTGTCTCTGTTCAGGCACAAGGAAATTCCAGTTGAAATGAACTCTAACCTGCAAGCCTTATGTCCTTGTTCAAAGGCTATAAACCCCACGGCTCCATGCACTGGCTGGTCTGTCCCCTGTGTCACAGCTTCCAGCGCAATGCTCCGCAGAGGAGGGAGTCAGGGGAAGGGCCGAGTGAACAGAAGAATTCAGTTGCTATTTGCGTGGAACGAAACAAAACAAAATGTAGAAGATCATTTGTTTTGTGGAGTAAAGAAATTTTCCGCTCCCCTTCAAGTTTCTTTGGGCTGTTCTAATAATGAAATCTACCCAAGACAGAGAAACAACAGGAAATAACCCAGTTTAATTGCATAAGTACATATGGGAACCCCACATACCTGAGAGGTTGGGGGTAGAGAGTTAAAGGGAGGAATGTGAAGCATTCAGACCTCGGGATGAGGCGAGCTGTCTTGGGGCTTCAGAGAGGGGGAGGGTCAGTGCAGGACAATTAGACGAGCAGATGTTCAGTGATTAGAAGGTGCCCTTGCCCTGTAGAGAGATAGGTCACAATGTTTATGTCTGATAACCTGTTATCAGCAAGGCCCTTAATTTAAATTCTTCTGGGCAATTAAGGCAAGGTGGAAGTTTCTCTCGAGCCTTGAGGGTCTTGGTTGCCTTTAGTTCCAAATAATTCACATTCCACAGAGGCCCACCTTAGGGGGACTTGTTCTGAACCCTGACAGTAGGAGCAGAATTTTTGTTTTCCTTCCGATGGGTTAAGACCACACAGATGAGTTGGTGTTCCGTGTGCCCTCCTTCCACCGGAATCTCTGGGAGATGAAGCAGCTATTGACCCCTGCTGCCCGCTTTCCGATGGGGTGCAGACTGGCAAAGTGAACAGGCACAAGATTAGGGTCAGGGTCTTTGGGTGTGAGTCAGACTTTCTGTCTGAGCTTTAAGACCTCGACTAGTTCTGTTCTGTGAAGCCCGGTTTCTTCATTGGCTTGCGATGCTGAGGTTTGCGGATAAAACGAGATACTCATATGAACTTACTTTGGACATTGTCACTTTTTATATGGCTCTTCCCTGGCGGTGATATGTAAGCATGAAGAACTTGACCTGGGAGATCTGAGGGGCAACGGGTGTAGCTTCTTGTGTCAAGGCAAGACTAACATCTACACTGAGCAATAACGTGTATTCAAAAGGTTTTCGGAAGTGAAAGATTCACAGACAGCTTTAGTAATATGTTCAAAGTGTCGAAAAAGAAACTCTTCCAGCCCCAGATGGAGTCCTTTGTTCCCAAGACAGTAAACCGAGACTTAATTATGGTTCCAGTTTTTCTCAGGAATGTGACCTTTAGACAGTCAGTGTGACGTTTCCTTATGAAGGGTAGTGAGGTAAGCCACATCCTGGAACCCCTGCCTGCCTTCATGACCCCCCCTCAAATAAAAAGATGACCTGGCCTGAACCCCTCCTTCCTTTTCTTTTGCTAAGACTGTGCCTTCTTGCCTCACCCTCCTTCTGCCTATGAAAACCTTCCTTTCGATGCCACCCCTGCGAGCACCCTTCCAGAAGCTAGATGGATCCCTAAATGAAAGCCAGTTAGATCTTCAGATTTACTCCATGGAATTTTGTTTTGGACAAAAGGTTTAACTACTGGAATCCTGATAAGGCTTTGTATGGAGCATTGCTTATGCTGCCTTGGGTCCTATAGCATCTATTCTATAGTATCTACATATGTAGCATCTAAAACAGCTACCAATTAACTCCTGATGTAAATGAGCCCCTCTCCTTTCTGTCCACAAGGGTGTTTCTCTAGCCATCCTTTTGGGGGGAGGGGTCAGGATAGTGACAGATGAAAGGCAGTGACTGATTCCTTCTTGCTGTCCTGTGATCCACAATGTGGTCAAACCCATGAAACAGGGACAAAAAACATTGTCCCTCTCGGCTTTCCCTGAAGTGACCCTGCACTGGACTTAATGAGGCATGATATGTTTTTAATGAAGTGCTTTAGGTGATCATCCCAAAGATACATGGAGAGGGGAAAAGAACTGTGACATTTGTGACTTATAATAAGAAATATGTGTTTGGTCTTTGTCCCCATTGCTGGTACAGATTCCTAAAACCCTGGGGATTTCCTAAGTGCTTAGAGCTATAAAGAAAGCTCATGTCTTTTGTTATGCTAATGAGTGGCTTTTGGACTGCACCTAAGGTTGGGGCTGGTTGCATGAAGAACCACCCACATAATTAGAGAACTGGAATTTTCAGTCCCATGGGCGATGATTTAATAGTCATCCATGCCTGTGTAAGCAGCCTCCATAAAAACCAGTGAGGGTGGGAGTTGGAGAGAGCGGCAGTGCCTGGGGGGTGGGGGCATGGAAGCTCGATGTCCTTTCCCCATACCTCATCTATGCATTTCTTCCCTGAGTGTTGCTGAGTTCTGTGAACCGCTCTAACAAATTAATTGAACCTGAGGTTATGGGAACCCCTGATGTATAGCTGGTCAGAAAACACAGTAACAACCTGGAGTTGCATTTGGAATCTGAAAATGTGGGGCTAAACCCTTAACCCATAGGATCTGATGCTATCTCCAGGTAGACAGTGTCAGAACTGAGTTGAATTGTAGGATACCAACTGGTATCTGAGAATTGTTGGAATGTTCGGGGAACCCTCCCACCCCAACACACAAGTGTTGGAATTGGTGACCAGAACCTTTAAGGATGGAGGAAGAATTGGCATTTTCCCCAGGTTATTTTCATGGGCCTTCTTGATCACACAAGGGTCAAGGTCTTGCTCCTAGACCTGCTAGAAGGCTGACCTAATGTCTCCCAGGCAACGTGACAGTGCCTTGCTAGATAACGTCTCTTGGTCCTAAACTCCCTCTTCTAAGAGCCCTTGCCTTTTCACCCCTGACCACTTCCAGTGCCCTTACCTGCCATTAGAATGCCCACCCTAAGGAAAATATCAAGTTCTCTCCCAGGTCTCACAAATTCTGGCCTTCATCAGTGAGTGTCAATGGTGAATACTGGGGTGGTGTAGGGGACCATCGCTGTACTTGTGTGTCTCTCAGGATCTAGTCCCATGTTTGGGGAGGTGGCAACTCTAAAGCTCCTTCTGCAGAGTGGCTAGTTGCCTTGAATGTATTTAAAATCAGACACCACCGTGAAGATTGATTTCCCTCTCTTTGGTCTGCAGGAAGAATTCTTATTCTTCTTAGTGACATAATTTTGACTCTCTTTTCTGTGAAATACTTTCATCAGCTTTATTTTGCAGGGGGAGAATGGATGGCTTCACCTCTGCCCTGAGTTACTTCACAGCCCGTTTTATATAAACTTGACGCTGAAGAATAGCAGGTCTAACTACCTTTATTGAAACCCCCAGAATTGGGGTGGTGATAGGGATGATGGGTTGGAGGGAAAATCTCGGTTGACTCCATCATAGTCATGGTCACCATCTATTGAATATTGGCTCTGTGTCAAGAATAATAGTGATAATCATAACAACTCTACTAGCTGACACCTTTGACCGCTAGACAAGGATATAGGGGCCTTACCTGTGCTGTTACTATAATTTCATGAGAACCCCATATTGTAAGTGCTGTTGTTCCTCCATTGCACAGAGCAAGGCCCTGAAGAACCAGGGCTAAGCAGTTGGGCCCATGGTCATAGCAAAAAAGAGGTAGGAATGATGTTCAAACCCACGTCTGATGAACTCCAGCAGTTCTGTTATTCTGACTATAGTTGGCACTTACTGCATATGGTTCATTGATTGGTTTTCAAAGGAACCTTAGATCCTTGATGTTGAAAATACAAGGTGTTGTTATGTCATGTTTGAGTGATCACAGCTATCTATAATGAAGAGAACGGGCCCGTTCTTAGTTGCAGTTTGCCATAACTGAAATGGTGTGTTAAAAAGCCTCCCTTTCTGGTTTGCTAAGTGAATTTCATGCTTCATACGGGGGGCCAAATTGGCAGCCTGCAAGATAAAATCTGCTATTTATGCAAGAAATGGAAACAGGGGCCATCTGCTTCAACTCTCACCTTGAAGGGCCTTTCCCTTAGAACATAAGGTTAATGTGTGCTCCACATCTCAGCCTGTCTCGGTTCTTAAGAGCCCAGCTGACTTTGGTGCGGGGCCAGTAGTTAGAATTGTGCTAGGAGCCTTTAGAGCTGTCATTCCCAACCCTGCCTGTAAGGGGACTCAAAATAGACAGGTTCTGGGTCATTTCCCAAACTTTCTGAATCTGAACTTGACCAGGAATCTGTGTGTATTTTCCTAATTCTGTCCCAGGTTTGAAACCATCGCACTGGGAAAAGGTCTGTCCTCTGTGGATGATTGTCAATTTTTCTCCTGTAGCTACTGCTTGCGTGTTTATCCTTCCAGCTTCACGCACCTACTAAGAAGCAAGTGCCTTCCTAGTGTCAGGAAAGCCAGAAGAAACGTCAGGTTTTCTCAACTGCAGTCAATATTTACTTGAAAGATCTTTTGGCACGCCTGTGTTCCTAGCAAATGTCTGTCCAAACTACTCAAAGACACGAAACCTTAATCAGCAGGCTAAATTTAAATACAGCCTCAAGTTCTAAGCTGCATTCTCATTTTTGTTAACATATTTTCCTCATTACTTCTCCGTGTGCTTCAATCCTTGTTTATTTATTTCTCAAGACTTGTTCCTAGAGACTGAAGCATGCTCAGAAACAGACTGGGAAAAAAGTCCCCACCCCATCAATAGAGACCAACATAATACGCTTTTGGCAGTTGTTTAAGAGAAATGTTATTACAGTACAATAACCCTGTAGTGATTAAGTAGAATTGGCAACACTGCAAATCTATGGAGATTATAGGCAAGAAGGAAGATGTAAAAAAAGTGACTCAAATTCTTTTGCAGGTGTTGCGGGGGAGGGAAGGGAGTGTGGAAAGAGAAAAATGTGCACATGATCTTGATTTTGGATGCTCTTAGCATTATGTCTTTCATTATTGCCTTAAGTTTTTACTACGTGTGTAGAACCTATGTGTTTGAGAGTCCTACTGTTACGCCACATAGGTGTTTGCACTAGCTAGGGTCAGAAATCTGAAAAAGTGCACTCCATGGGACAAGCACATGTTTCTCCACAGTATGGACTCAGAACGTATCAGGTAGAGATTTAATAGCCAGAAGCTATTGCGTTGGTAGATCTGAGCTCTAGAGTGTGCCGTTCGGTTCCATAATCATTCAGAGAAGTCTTACCCTGATATCATTGATGATTGGACTCTTTTTTTTTCCCCCAAAGAAATGCAACTGAACCACCGTGAGGTCCATTTCCCGTTGTTCTGGCTCCTTGCACACAAATGACTTTCTGAGGAGGGTCTTCCCCAGTGTGACCCCCTGTGTTGTCTGTAAGCTCCCCCCACAGCGTGATCCCTAAGGCAAGCATTCTGCTCTGGTCGCTTTTCTCTCATAATAGAGCTGTTGACTAGTTGAGAGCTTTATTATTTCTAGTTAAATAGAAGCATCTCACACACAATGTTTAATTTCAGGCAATACTGAAAATGTGTATAATAGCAATTTTGGCAATAGTATATATATTGCTCATTTCCTATAAGGCTGATGCTGGTCTGAGTTGTTCACATGAATTGTTTCATGTGATCCCACAATAATCCTATGAGATAGATTCTCTTATCTTCCCTGTTTCACAGATAAGGTGCGCAAAGACGGGCTAGTTATTAATCGAACCACTTCTCTTTCCTCTCTGAATGAACAGCTAGAATATATATCCCAGGACTCCTGCAGTTAGGGATAGCTGGGGGGATGTGAGCATAAGGGGTAAATACCATTGGCCCACGAAAACCTCACACCCTGTCCTCCAACCTATCTCTCTTCCCTTTTCTGCTGAATGGAAGCAGAGGATCCAGCAGAGAACCACAAGGCTCAAAGAGAATCTTGGGGCCACTAGGTAAAAGGAGCCTGGGTTCCTGAATGAGTGTGTGGAGCAGAGCACACCCAGTGACATGAGTGAGAAAGAAATATTTTTTAATACTAGATAGCATACTTATGTTGGTGTCTTGAAGTGGGGTTCAGCCAAAAATGTACACATGTCATATATATATGACACTGGCTTAGCAGTTGGGTAATGGGTAGCCAGGAAGCTGACATCTAAGGCTGAAAAAGGTGGCCACCCATGTTGTACAGTAGTGAAATGCTTGGTAAAACTGTCACCTCCCTTAATTCAAGAGGCCATTTACATGGGTAAAGAAACTGTAGCTCTAGGGACTAGTTGGGAAATATCAAAGTGTTAGTGAAAGTGACTGCTATTGGTTGTCTTTAACAAGGTGTGACAAACAAACAAAGAAAACTCGGGAATCACCTGGCCAGTTTACAAGCTGAAGTCAGTGTAAGGGAGTGGAAGGAACCCAGGAACTGGGGGCATCAGATTCGGGAAAGCTCTTTCTTGATCCCCCCAAAGGTAAGACTTTTTAAAAAGCCTTGATTGACCAAGATCTAGTAATACTCCTCAACTGAACAAAGTAACTTGGCCCTTTGACCAAAATCAGATAAGGTGTGTGTATCCTTCCTTCATACTCTTTCAGATGACTTCAAGGTGGTCACCATTAAGGAAAGAGCCAGAGAGAGAGAGAGAGAGAGAGAGAGAGAGAGAGAGAGTGAGAGAGAGGTGGGGAGGGGGGAGCAGGGAATGAGAGTGGTAGAGGCAAAGAAGGCAAGAAGTCAGTCAGGTTTGGGGATTATATCTGGGAAAGAACTTCGGGTGTGGCTGCTGGCTCACAGAACTGACTGGTGGGCACTCAATTAGCCTGTGAAGAATTGGAAAGAATTGTGTTGCAGAGAAATCAGGAGCCTGGACTTTCCAACAGGTCAAACAACCACTGTGCTTCCGAACGTGCCTCAGCAGGAAGTGGACTCGAACGAAGCCTCTGAGGACGACATTTACCCCAGCGCTCCCTTCGGACATGGACTGAGAGATTATTGACGGGAAGAAACACCACAACGAGCAGAGTCAGCAGCCACAGAGAATGAGTGGCAAAGGAGTTCTCCCCAGAGAGCAAAATTAGAGTCAAATGAAAGTCCTTCTCCGGCCTCAGGGAAGGCGCCTTCTTAATGCTTGCCTAGCTGTGGGCAAATGTGTGTGTGCCACTTCTTTCTAAGTATAATTTCCACCCCCAAACTGTTCCTGTACCTTGGGTGTGTATTGGACAGGGGGTTGTAACTTGTATTTTTAATCTAAAGTTGTGGATCTCTAGACTAGAAAAGGCCGTGTCTGGACTGAATGGAGAGGGCCATGCATCCCTTGGAAAATCCTGGACATTAGCTGGGTACACAGATTGGTTGGATGGGCTTTGGGGGCCCTTAGGTTGTCTCTGGTGGATTGCCTACATGGAGGGCTGAGTGATGACCAGAATGAGAGTCTATGGCAGAGGCTGAATAATTGTTTATCCAACCACCCATTTTCCTCCTGGGCATACAGTTAGATCACACTTTTCTGTCCTCCTTTATGGGCAACCGTGTCACTGAATACTGGATAGATAACATGTATGCCGTCCAGGACTGGCTCATAAAACCTGCATGATCCTCCATACCCTCTCTTCTTCCTCATCTGCCAGCCTGGCCAGGAGGATCCAGCAGAGAACTCTTGAGGGGACAACGGAGTCCGATGGAAGGGGTCTGAACTTGAGTATCAGTGTGCAGTGGAACCCCTTTCCAACCCTCACTGGACAACGAGGACGAGAAATAAACCTGTATGGTGTCAAGCCGCTGAGATCCTCAGGGTGCACTTTATAACAATTTTCCCACCCTCACTGCCGGAAATAGATTAGGGTGAGTAAGTTACCCGTCCAAGGTCATGCAGCTACCAAGGGCTAGAGCAGAAATACAATTCAGGGGTCAGCTCCAAACTTGGGTCTATAGAAGAATATGATCAGAATCACTTGGGAACTTTCTCAAAATACAGATTCTTCCACTCAACTCCACGAACACTGTTTCTGTAGTTTGGAGTGGGGAGGGGGTATAGAGGGACTTGTAAATCAATTTTTACGAGCTCCCTGGGTAATGTTTCCTAACTGATGCTGAGAAGCACCAAATACTAGCAGTTATTTTAAAACATATGAACTGAATTCCTGTGGAGAAATGTCAAATGAGTAGGATGGTCACCTAATTTATTGCCCAATCTGAGACACTTCCGAGAGTGAAAGGGGAGCTATTAATAATTATGCTGGGAAAGCAGGCATAAAACAGGACTTTCCCAGGGAAGTTGACACATAAGGGCCTGTGCATGTGAGAGCGAAAGACAGGGCAGCTGTGTTCTCTGCTAGTAAAAATTCTATTTCCCATTAAGAAAATTCTCAATTTGCCCTGGCTAGTGTTGCTCAGTGGACTGAGTGCTGGTCTGCAAACCAAAGGGTGGCTGGTTCAATTCCCAGTCAAGGCACATGCCTGGGTTGAGAGCTAGGTCTCCAGTAAGGGATGCCCAAGAGGCAACCACACGTTGATGTTTCTTTCCCTCTCTTTCTCCCTCCCTCCCCCTCTTTCTAAAATAAATAAAATTTTTAAAAACTTATACCTATAAAAAATTAAAAAAAAAAGAAAATCCTCAACTTTTCTAGAGAGTCGTATCTTCCGTCTGTGTAGGATGAAGGTGTCCTTCAAACTAGGGGCAAAGTTGAATTCTGGACTGGAGGCTGCCCTGGACACTTGGAATGACAAAACTCAAATGTCTGATGGGGCAGGGACAGTGACACCAGGGTACCCACAACTCTTCACGCAGACCCAGGAGCCACCAAAGGCTTGAAGAGTAGATGGAAATGGTAGGAAATGATGGGAATAATTCTGACCAAAATCAGCAGAAACTAAGAAAGAGGCAAGGGGCAGAGCCAGAGCTCAGATGGTTGTGACAGAGGAGTGGTCTTGACTGGTTTCCCAGGATGCATTGCGTGCCCCAGGCTCTGCTTTGGAAGACTCTAAGGGCAGGCAGCACCCACCACGTACAAAGGACCCCCATTTGAGTCATATTCACTCCAGAGGTCGACTGCTGTTCACTACTGGGCCCACACAAAAATAATTTCGGTGTTCTCAATTTGTCAACATTCTGCCACTTCCTGGCTGAGCGGTCTAGGACCACCTTAGTCTCTCTGAGTCTCGGCTTCTCATCAAGCTACTTCATTACGGGTGCTTGGGTGCATCAAACAAAAGATGTAAATAGTAGCGTTTCATAACAGTAATGATTATTGAGATGAAAGATATCAATGTTAACAATATTGACAAAGATGGATAAAGATTGGTATCGGGTAATAACAAGTTTTTCCCAAGATAGGCAAACATTTTCTTTGTGGGTTAAGTTGATCCTTAAAAGGAAGACGTTAGTTAGTGTTTTCCTCTATGTTGAGTCAGGGTGGGGTGTGCCCTGGCATGCATGTCCCTTTGGCCTCATACATTAGTATTTCTTGGGGCTGCTTGTTAAAAATGCAGATTCACTGCAGGTTGACTGGATCTCTAGTGGTAGGTCCCAAAAGTCTGTGGTTCCCAAGTGATTCTTATGCACCATTTTTGAGTTGAACTGCTTTAAGCCATGGGGCTCTAGGAATCAGCTTCCCTTGGTTTGGAGCTAATTGGTTATCAAATATTGTTATAATTGGACCCGGGGCGGGGGGGATCAGTAGGTCTAATGCTCCATCAACGACTCTCTGAAGCTGACAAAGTTCTCTGGTGGAGAACGCATTGCCATGCATGGTGTGGCGTGAGTCGTATCTTTTCTGCATTGAAGGCCAGTTGGAGATAATGGCACCTGATTGGTCGCAAAGGAAAGTTTCTTGCTTCCCCTCGTGCAAAGAGCAACCTAAACCAACCACTTGGGACTTTCCCATTAATCTCTCCAGGTCTCACTAGAGCTTACAGAGATATGAGTAAAATTTCAGTCCAGAGAATGGCTGTTCACTACACATGGTCTGATTCAAGGAAGAGAAGCAGTACAGGTGCTTCTCACATCTCCTTCTCTCTCTCCCTCTCTCTCTCTCTCTCTCTCTCCCTCCCTCTTCCTCTCCCCTTCTTTCTCTCCCTCTCTCTTAGATGTCAGGAAGCTTTCATTCATTTAGGGCTAATATTTGCTCCCTTCATTTAACCAGTATTTATCTCTCCTTTGTTATGTGCTGTAGGCCCTCCTGGACAATGAGGAAACAAGAGTGAACAAGGCGGACACTCTATCTTGATGTTTTTTGTCTTAAAACATCTCTGACATGGGGTTCGATGTTGTCTTCAAACTTTTAGACTTAGGGGAAAGGAATTCCCTGTAGCAAGTATCAAGAGAAAGAAACAGTAGACATGTTTAGGCCTTTGGGAAGTGGTAGGTTTTGAGTGATGGATGAGATAAGCTTCTGGCAGCTATAAAATATAGATCATGAAGCCGGGAGGTATTAAATAATTTACTGCCTGTTTTAGTTCACAAAAATCACTGCTCCTTCCTTTAACTCAAACCACTCTTTGCCATCAGAGTTTGGAGTTTTCAACTTGAGGCCCGTGGTTTTCAAACTTCGGCATTTATTAAAATCACCCAGAGAGCTTGTTAAACCACAGGCTGTTGGACTTGACTGCCAGAGCTTCAACCTCGGCAGGTCTGGGGTGAGCCCAGAGCTTTGGCCTTTCTCACAATTCTGAACAGGGGGGTGCTGATGCTGCTGGTGAGGGGCCACGTTTTGAGAACCACCTCCGTGATTCCACAGACAACAGTCACGTGAGAGAACTGTTGGGGAAGGAAAGACATGACTCATTAGCATGCTCACGTGGCGTTTCCTCCGAACAACCATGGCAATTACCAGCTGCACAATGCTTCTGGCCATTAATCATGTCCTGCTTTTTGACATCTCGCCTCTTTGCCTGAATGCTATGTACATATTTCTGTGGGGTTGATGCATAAGAACCAGGCAGGAATTGAGGCCAGCAGGGGGACAGCCGGTGGGAGCAAGAGGAGGGGAGTCCAGGCCCAAAGGGGAGCAGGGAAAGGGTAACTAAGCAGAGTATCTGCCTGTGGGAAAGTGGAGTTAGAGCTGCCCTCCAGCTACCTCGGGAGATGAGGAAGGGAGGAGAGGAGAGAATTCATGTGGTGCCCAAAGGGGCAGTGTGGGAAAGGCAGGCGGGTACCAGGAGAGTTAGAAGGCATCCTCATAGATAAATGAGCTGGCCGCCGAGGGAGACACAGGCGGAAAGGGATTTATGGAGACTCTACTATACCCTAAAAACCAGCAAAAGAACTTCTGGTAAAAGACAAGAGTCTCCTTCTCTACCTCTCTCCACCCACAACGCTGTTTTCCAGAAGCAAGCTTTTTTCATTGTTTCTACTTTTAGTTTTTGGGGATGTAACCCAAACATCTAAATAATGTGTTTATACTCCATTTTCTTCGATTGTCCACATACACCAATTGACTCCTCAGTGTGAAAATCAAATATTTAACTCCCTAACGTTGCTCTATTTTCTCCCCTTGTCTTCCTTCCAGTGTTTGAATGTCTTATTTTTAGTCCTTCTATTGGTTACCTTCACACTTGACTCTTTAATATATTAAAATTTGTATTTCTTTGTACTTAACAAAGCTGACATAACTTTGTTCTCCATTGCATAAAGTGAAGATATTTTCTTCTCTATCATTTCTGTTATTTTGTCCTCTCCCCATCCCATCTTCTATTCCAGCCAGATCTTTCTAATACTTTTTACATTGTGTCAAAATTTTAACACATACTTTTGCTCCTGCAACAAAAGTCTTGCAACCCAGTCTCCTGTGCTCAGTCCGCAGTAGGTCCTAAAAGTTAAAAATCAGCCCGTGCTTCCCAGTATTGTTCTATGCTGTGCTGAGGACTGGGATTATATGCCTTTCTGGGAGTCCAGTGGTAAGATCCAGGGGCTAATTAAAATAAAATATTCCTAGCTTCAAGGTCAAGTGGATATTCTTTCTTACATTGTATCAGTTTCTTACCATTTCAACACGGTTTTGTGTGTCTAATATTTGATCTCTGTCTTTCTTGGATAGCTTTCTGTTTCTCCTGGAGTTGCTAATTTTCTGTCCCTTTTCTCATAATTTATCACGTCTTCAAGTTTTTCCAATCTTTAACTCATTTGATCTTCGGGACAGTATCTTTTTCCAGAGACCTGGCTCCTACATTGGTCCAATCTAGGCCAGTCTCACAGCTGCCACCTAATTCCCTTTGCTTTCCTGGGTTGGATCTCCGGATGCCACCATCTCTTTCTTAGTTCACCTTCTGTTGGCTGTGTCTACCAACAAGTAATACCCTAAGAAGGGATGAAGTTTTGTATCTTTGAAAATATTTTATTCTGCTCTCATACATGCTTAATAATGTTTAAAAAAAGTATTTTGAAGACAAATATTTGAACATGCAATGTGGCTGGAGAAATTTGTTGGTCGACTGATTCTCATTCTTCTCTAGAGGACTTGTTTTATTTTCTCTGAAAGTTTTAGCATCTCTCTTTTGTCTTTGGTGTCCTGAAATTTCCTATCAGTGGGGTGAGGTATGAAGATTTTTGTCGTTCCCGGTCCGTGAGCTGGCACTTAGTGTGCCTTTTTTCCCGCTAGAGAATCTAATCTTTAGAAATGTAAAACGATTGCTCCTTTAAAGATTTCCTTCCCTTTACTGTCTCTGTCCGTTTTTTTCCTGAGATTCATATCACTCTGACATTGAATCAGATATAAAGATTGCCCCCTGCTATTTGTTCTGAGAGATTTTCTTAATTTTATTTGCAGTTCTTATATTGACAAAAAATTTTCATATTCTCCCCCTTTTATATCATTTTATTATGGTATAGATATTATATCTCTTTTCAAAAATTCTGAATATATTAAAGAGAAGATTTTGTTGTTGTTGTTGTTAGTGCTCTTCCATAAATCATCTGTACTATCTCCAGGACCTGTTTTTTTGTATGTGTTTATTTGGGCCACTTGTGTTCATCCTGCCTTTTCATAGCATATACCTGAGATAAAACTGGTGTCCTCATTTCTTTCTGTTTATGAAAGAGCCGTGGTTGATTAGTTGGTGTGTGGTCCTTGTGATATGAGGATTCTGGTTCGGAGCTGTTTTCTGTCGCTCAAGTGGGATGGCTATACTGCACACACCTTTGCATAGGTGACCCTAACCTCCCCCTTGCCGTGACCCTGCTTCCTTCAGCTCCGTCTGAACAGTTGGAGCCTGAGGTGGGCGTGGGTGGGGAGGGACAGCCCGCCTGAAATCGCCTGAAATCACAAATCGTCAGCAACAGCAGCAGACCAATGCTGTCCTGCAGACTGGCATGGTGACCCAGAAAGTTGGAGAAAACACGCATTTTTACCTGCATAGGGTGCGGGGCAGGTGTCAGCACCTCACACTTACGACAGCGTCAGGATTAGGTCTATAGTCAACACACACCTGGCGATGAATTAATGCGTCTTTGTGTCGGTATGCAGGAAGGGACAGGGATGGAAAGGACTGAAGTGCATTTATTTCTTACTGAAGAGCCTGTTCTGTGCTATAAAGTGTTTTACTGTGGTGCCTCCGGATCGGGTGAAAATGGGTCACAGATAATTAATTTGTCCTCTCCACACCAGCCCACTCTTACATTCAGGTATTACTGTTTTCTGCAATGACTGCCTTAGAAAAGATACTACTAACATCTAAACACCTTCTCATTATAAACAATTTAAATAATATAAAATACCAAACAAGAACGGACAGAAATGTCAATATGTTCATTCTTTCCCTTGTGATTTGTTCACTTAGGGGAGAAAAACATCAACATTTTGTATATATATATATGTATATATATATGTTCCGCATGGTTTTGTTTGTTATTTGATTTGTTCACTTAGGGGAGAAAAACATCAACATTTTGTATATATATATGTGTATATATATGTTCCGCATGGTTTTGTTTGTTATTTGATTATTTTACCCTCACGTGACCATAGTATACAGACTGCCCACCCTTCAACTTGCTTTGGCACTTCATGGGTCTTACAGAGCTGTGCACATCACCGCATGCCGCTCCACCCCCTCCTGATGGCTGCTAGCATTTCATATATGCATTCAATGTGTATTGTATCACCACTCCCCTATGTAACCAACAGTGAGCATCTTTGTGTGTTCATCTTTGTGACCCTATCCAAATGCTTCTTCAGGGTGCAGAAATCGCTGAATCAGAGGATGTATGCCCTTTTCAGAACTGTTCTTTCAGGTCTCTTCTCCCCACGTTTTACGTTCTCCGTCACTTTCTGGTTGAATGTTTGATATTGTCCATTGTCTTTAACCTAGTGGTTAAAAGCATGGACTTTGTACCTAGATTAAATGTTTGGGTTCAGATCCTGGCCCCAATACCTGCGGCAGTGCAACCGCAGGCCAGCTAATTAACTGCTTGGTACCTCGGCTTCCACACTTGGCAAATGTGAACAGGGCCCGCATCGTCAGGCTGTTGAAAAGATGCAATAAGATCATTTCTGCAAAGTGCTTAGAATTGTTCCTGGCCCTTCGTCCTTGATAAATGTCCACTATCATTATTTTTTGCAGTTTGAAGAGGACCAATAAATAATATCACATTTCCTCACCTGAGCGCTGGGCTGATTAAGATATATGCAAGAGGTAAAATAGGTGATCAAAATATCACCTTTGCTGCTGATAATGTGTTATTGTAGAGTGTGGTTCAGATCTCTGAGCAAGTGCCTGCCTTATGCAGAATTCTGGAAGTAGAGGGTCTTACCTCTACCCACAGGTGGCAATGAACAGGAATAGGCCTGTCCCTGTAAACTTCATGGTAAAGGGAACTGATCATATGCTACTGTGATCAGGGATCTCTTCTTTCTGTGATGTAGTACAGCAACTGTGGTAAAAATAATTAATTTGGCAATTAGCCCCATGCAGCCCAGCATAACCATAGCAGAGGGCAGCTGTTGTCCGTGCCCCACTGGATGCCATCAGCACGCGTGGCCGTTTCTGGGATCACACTGTTCCCACCAAAGACACACTGGTGGGCTTCTGTTTCCAAGAGCCAGCTCCTACCCCTCTCAGTGGGGAGGCTGCTCCCAAGCAGCCATAACCCACTTTGCCCACCAGCACAGAACAGCCAGAAGCACCTGGAAGCTTAAAAGTCCTCCCAGCCCCTCCCCTGCCCCTCCCCAAGTGACTCATAACCCATGACATGAGGGATGAGTGCCCATGACCAAGCACTGTCTTCAAAGCTCCCCTGCAAGACGGAGCCCAAGTTGCCCTGTGTGGGGCATCCGTCCCTGTCCCCACTTCCCCACGCCCCACGTCACTCTCACTTCCGCACAGATCTGTATCTGGGGAGCCCGACCTCAGGCAGAAACCTATTCCATGATAGTCTGGGCTGTTCGTGCTTTTTTCTTATTTTCAGTTGTTTTCCCAAGTCCAGTTGTTTCAGCACAGGCTTCCACAGGGACCACACAGAGCACGGAGAATACCGTCCTGGCCATTTGTCCTCCCTGTCGTGGTATAGTTTACATGTAGTTAGGACTAAACTTTTTTTACTGCTTTCTCAACTGGTTCTTAAAAGTTGACATGCGCTTTCGTGTAGCTTCAAACGATACGAAAACACGAGGTGCTTGGAGAATGCGCATACACATTCATCAGAGGGTGAAAGTTGTTTTTGGAATACAGAAATATGTTATGCACACGTATAAAGATCTCAGAGAAAACCCAGGGCGATACGAATATTGTATGAAATTACCATACGGGGTTGAACAGCTCAGTACAGGCTCTTAGAGGGCATTTTAACGTTGAAGTTGCTTTTAAGAATTGCTAACTAGTGAATAATTAAAATGCTGTCAGAATGGATTCGGGGCCAATTAGTTTGGTTGCAGATAAAAGGTCCTAAGAAATCCATGGCTGCCAACGAGGCCGATTAATACGACTTTATTTGTGTGCTAAGGAAAAAAATTCAGCGTAGGTACCAAAATGTGTATTTTCTAGAATATAGTAATTTAGCTTGCATGCCCAAACTGGCAGTGTGATACTCCCATAAATGAACCCAGTGATGGATGTGCAGAAAAATAATGGAATAGTAATATCTGACAGTTGTTCATGCTTTGTTACTTTTCCAATAAATTTTACAGCTTTTTTTTTTTTTTTACTCAGATTACTAGACCTAAAAGCTTTATAATAGTTTGTACAGGCTGTAGCTTTCTTTACTTCAAACAGATTGATTTATGAATTTCAAAGGACCGATTGACATTTTTATACCTAATTAACTGGTTATTTGGCCAAACCCACGGCTTGACCTGTCATTCTGACAGCACGCAGATACTTCCTGAAACAGTGTGGGTCAGTGTGGGTCAGTGTGGGCCAGTGTGGGCCTCACTCCAGCCAGGCTCAGCCCCTGGGCCCGAGAGTCAGGTCCGGAACGCGAACCTGTGCAGGCACACGTCCCCCACTCTGCTTTCTACGAAGCCTTCGGAGCGGGGGCAGCAGCATACTGGGGAGCTCTCCAGAACCTGTGAGTAGGTCCACATGGTTTTTTACTCCTGCTGTCTGGGCCCTTTGGCTCCAAGGTCAGTCTTTGTGCTCCCACTCACCTCGGGGGCTCCTCCCAGCCTCAGTCTTGCCGTTCCTCCCTCAGCTTCAGCTGCTACCGATGGCAGTGAGCTCCACTCAGGCCTCATCACCATTCAGGACAGTGTCCCATTGTTTTTCTTACTCCTAGAAAATATACTTCTCCAGGTAAATGTAGAAGCTTTCCAACCAGTAATGTTATTACTAGTAATCAATAACAATTTTAATTATGATACTCAGACCCCTTGTGTTTAAAAACTATAGTCAAATAATATCAAGTCAAGCATTTAATAAAATCTATAGGTGCTTTGGATTATTAAATTAATCCAAAACCCACACAGGACATTTACGTTTCTTTAGTACACAAGCAAGTTGTATCCAAATATACAGCAAAAAAAATTTCGATATAAATTTGGGAATTTTTCTATGCACTTGAGGCTCTCTTAGCAAATCGCAGGCGCTAGTTGAGGATATTTGGTGGGCAGCACAGGCCCCAAAGTACTTTGATATGAAGGATTCGGGTGACTAAGACAAAGTATTTGTTTTACTGAAATTAAGAGGCGGTTTTAATTTTTAATTCCCACAGTAACATGTACAGGACCTTTTGTTATCTACTTAATTATGCCACTGGACCTTGAATCTGCTTCACCAGTCTTCCGATAAGATGCTGACGATCATAACATAACCTCTTGCAGATACTTTTTCATTGGTGACTCAAGGGAGGAAAAATTTGCTTTTTTCCCCCTGTGGAGACGGTGGGGCCGCCTAACTATTCTTTCATGTTCCAATCCCATTTTAAGGCTACAGGAAAGCACCTTGGTCAACTAGCTGTCCTTATGGATCTCTAGCTAACAGAGAAGTTCTTTCTCAGAGCCAGGGAAAGGTGTTATTCTATAGCTCACGGTGAAGGTGCTCGAGAGATTTTTCTTCTTCCTTGTGGCAGGAGAAGGTCAAGGTCATTATCTGAAACCTGGGGCGCTGACATACAATGATGACATTCCTTCCACAACAGCGATCTGTTTCCTTCCTTGCCCCACGGACACCCCTACTGTTTGCCCAAGTGCACATGCAAAGCCCCATTGGTAACAACTGTGAAGTCTCATTGGGTTCATCTTTTGGTTTGTGTTCCCTTTTGACAAATCCCTCGGAAGGCTGCCAGCGATCAGAAGCTCCCTGAAGGAAAGAACTGTTTTGTGTCACATCCTTCCTCTCCAACCGAAGCTCTGGGTCATCACAAGTCAGTGTGATGTCCTTTCCAAACTCAGCCGTGGGCACGAAGTCTCCCCCACATGTGGATGAAGAGGGTGTTTGTCAGTCATTTGCATGTTGGTGTAGTTCCTCTTGTTGCTTTCAGTTCTTTTGCTGCTTTTGAGGCCTCATGACTTGCTGGTCCAAAGGGTGTCCAACCTTTTGGCATCTCTGGGCCACACCGGAAGAGGAAGGGTTGTCTTGGGCCGCACATGAAGTACATAAACACTAAGGAAAACTGATGAGCAAAAAAAAGTTTTAAGTGAATTTACGATTTTGTGTTGGGCCACCTTCATAGCCATCCTGGGCCGCATGCAGCGCCCCCTGGGGGCGGGTGTCAGACACTCTTAGACCAGGTCTAGATAGGGCGATCCAAATGGTGGAGGCAGACTCAACAGTCAGTCATTGAAGTGAGTGACTTCAGTCACGTAAGCAGACCCTGGCCTTGGCCACCTGGTGGACTGTGTGGTGGTTGGTTCAGATTTTGTTGCTGAGATAGACCGAGAATCTTTGTCACCGATGTCATGATCTCTCAGGCACGGCAGGAAGTTGTTTCTACGTAGACTTAATCATCACTGAATAAAAAGAAACCTCAGCTGCTATTCAAACAAATGAGATGTGTCAGACTAGTGCCTCATTAACCTATGTAGACACACAATCCTAAGTAATAATATCTCTCAGTCTGGAGTCCTCACTCCATACTTGTCCTGTATTAACCCCGCAGACCCTTACAATGCCTCTATGAAGCAGGCACCATTTTTATCCCCACCATACAGGTGGGGAGGCCAACACATAAGTGGCGGGGTCAGAGCATAGACCACTTGTGGTGCCCCTTGTCCGTGAACACTCATCTCAACATCTCACAGCAAACTGATGATCATCAGAGTGGTCACCTGCTGTGTTGGGGGCCCCCACATACTCGAGTAAAACCGAGCTCTGATCCTAATGGAACCAGGGCTTCATTTCATCCCACACTTGTAGATGCTGAGTCGTTTGTCTTCTCTGTGCTACGCAGGGTGGAAACCCTAGGGCCCACGTTCTAGGAAATCTGTCATCAGGAGGATCTTTTCTGTTGGGGAAGTCAGGGCCTTACAAGGGAAAGGCTGACTTTTATAGCCTTTTCCCATAGATGCCACTGATGCTGACATCTATTGCTTGAAGAATGGGTGGTCAAGACCACGTCCTGTGCCATCCACTGAATTTCTCTTACACCTCTGCTAATAAATCAGTTGTTTTATTTTGTGTTCAGGACTGCATTTTGCCATTATAGGAATTACTTTGGAGTGACTATGAGCAACTCATTCCCTGGAAAGTGAGTTTCCTTACCTAGAAATGGATGTAGAAATGTAGATCTTTGAAGGTTACAGCAAAAACAAATCATTAACTAACAGATATCTAATCTTTCCCGTAAGTTTTAGATACGAACAGCATTCCATAGCTGACTGATCATTATAGAATTTCAACAAATGCCCTCAGGAATGAAACCCTTTTTTTCTTATATAGTTTCTTAACAGTGAATCTCCTAGCTTTGATCATTGTGATCAATTCAGCTTCATTTGGGCATATTGTATTTTTCACACAGCGTTCTTCATAGTCCCTATTCACGTTCTCAAATAACAATGCACATTTTGGGACTTCAGGCAAGAACTATAAAATGTCTTCTCTCTGGCTACCCCTCTCACTGGTGTGTAACCACAAGGTAAAGGAGTTTGGTTTAATTCATTCCTGGATTTATCACAAACATTTGGCACATAGTAGGTACTCAAGAATGATCTATTGCATAAGTGGATCTATAAATGTATTGTACATAACCAGATTTTAGGGGAACGAACCATTTTAGCCATTAGCCTTTGGAGTCACAAGATTGTTAGAATTCTAGCTCAGTTTACCAGTTGTGGGACCCAGGGCCAATTCTGCCCCTTTGAAATGTAATTTCCTCCTTTGAAAATTGGGGGTGATACCTACTTTGCAAGGTGAGTGTGAGGACCAGTGAGTCAGTCATGTGGGCAAGGTTCCAGGCCTGCCTCGAGTGCCCTGGGCACACTCAGTGAGTGTCAGCTCTCATCGCTCTGTGGTCTCCAAGCACATTTTAGTCATTTACATGAACAGGCAGGTAGAGTGCTACCCTCATTTTGCCAAGGTGGTGGCAGGGGACATCGAGAAGAGGCACGGTTGGCTAGCTGTTCGGCTATAATTACAGCTTGTGTTCCTCGCTCTCCAGAATGCCCAGGGGTGACTAGCGATTTCCAGTGTCTTCTGAGAGCTGGAAGGAGGTGATTGTATAAGACCTCTCTACCTGTTCCTTGTATCTTTGCAGTAGCCTTCAGTGCTGAGGAGAGCTTCTACCCATCTGGCCTAGGGCGTGGGACTGAGGAGATGGAAAGACAAGACATGAGAGCAGGTGATGACATATGGATGACTTTAGAAGGTTATTTATAGCCCACTGCGTTGGTCACAGCAGTTTCCATTGCAACTTTCCTTTGGAATTCTTGGGCTGGGGAGCAGCAGCTTCAAAGTCTCTCCTTTCTGAAAACAGAGACTGGCCTTTTGCTGACTGTGTGTGGCAGGTTAGGGAGGGGGCTGGTGGCTGACTCTAGATAAAGGTCTCCAGGGGAGGGCATGGCCTTCCTACTCCTTGCTGTAGGGGATGCTGGGCATAGAGGAGGCTGGAGAGGGCGGGTTTGCTCTTAAGTCGGTAATGCCTTGTAGGTTCCAGAGCAAAGTCCCAGCCCCAGGCAAAGAGAGGCACCTAAGTGCTCTCTGTTGCACTGCTACTAGGGTGAGTGATGTGGGGGAGGGGAATGCAGAGCTCTAACAGGAACCTTTGAATTGCTGTTTCCAAGCAAAGCTGGCTTTGCCTGTCCCCAGCATTATTTTGGCACTAGCCGCAAGACTGCAGAGAAGGAGCAAACTGGGGATGAGTCTTGGCAGAACACTTGCCATCCCTCCATCCTTGCACAACGTGGCTCTAGATGCCAGTGTTTGGTACGGAGCTCTGAGCCCTCACTTCAGTGCTATTAATGCTCCATCACCGGATCAGCCATCCAGCCATCTGTTTTCTACTGTGCGCCATCTCCGACAAGATGCTGGAAGGAAATACTGAATAAAGATCTTCTTGATCATGACCAAGGCAACCAGGGTGGCTCGATGCTTCTGTTCAGGTGGAATTGGCCACAAGTGGCACCTCATGAACAGAGTGATGAGTTGGTGGAGGAAGGCAGGACCAGGCAGGATGCAGAGTGGGGAGAGGTCAGCTGGCCACATGGAGATGGAGAGACCCATGTGGAGGGTTCAGAAGAAAAGAGAAGGCCGCTCGGTTCACAGATGAGGGAGTCAGAACTCAGGCCAGGCAATTTGGGACATTCATTTCCTTTGTGGCAGAATCCCAGCCAGAGGCAGAAATGTGTGAGCAGAAGCGTAACTGAGGCAGAAACAATGTCAGGACCCCAGCCAACAACATGTGCTGGGGGCAGGACTCAAGGGGCAGTGCCAGGCAGAGCTGGACTGTGGGCGCTGGGAGGCAGGGCCTGCCTTTCTTTTGTCTCCCTCAGTACCCAGATGCCCCAGACAGTGCCTGATAAGAACACGCATCTAGTAAATATTTGTGGAACCAGTGAATGGAAGGAGACAAAGCCAAAGCCAGGCCCAGTCATCCAGACTGAGCTCATGCCAGCTGGGCAGGCAGGTCTGGATTAAGCAGGTGTGCGGGTGCTTCGGGTAACAATAGGCCTGAGAACCAATGGAGTCCAAGCCCCACCAGCGGCTGGGCTGAGCTTGAGACTATATCTTGTCCATGGCAGGACCCACTCAGCAGCTGCCAGGGCCAAGGCCTCTGGTTCGAGGAGGGTACCTGTGACCCCATCCCCCAGGGCTGACTTCCACAGGGGAGCCTCCGAGGTGGTTTCCCTGCAGCAGGTTTCCCTCCCTGACGTGACACCTCTCTGTGACTCTGGCTCTATCACGGAGGACCCAGGCACTCGGATTATACACTGACAACCTGACAGATTTAAGGGCTTTGGAAGCTGGAAGGGCTGTTGCAGGCCATTCAGTCCAACCTACTAGTTATGTAGTCAGGGATATGGGGGCCGAAAGGAGATTAATGACTCGTTTGGCTAGAGTCCAAAGTATGTTCTCTTTTCTTCTGTTTGTTCTGTTCTGTGCCCCTAGTAGATTGTAAGCTCCCCGAGGAAGCTATTATTGTGATGTCACCATCTCAGCTACACATAATTTTATAGACAAGGAGTCTCAAATAGAGCGGTTGGCTGACCGACAGAATAAGGGGGAAATAAATAAAATAATGTGTTTTTTTTTGAAGGGCAAGTAAGTTGTTTTGAAACTCCAGTTCCCAGTGTGGGTCCTCTGATGCGTGTCCAGTCTTCAGGAGTCAGGAAGCGTTCAGAGTTGAAGTTGTATTTCAGGTACCACCATCTCTGCTCCAGGACCTGGTAATGGAAACACAGAGATGGCCCTGGGGGTTTACATTATCTCTCAAGACAGCCAATTCAAGCCCAGACAGGAAGGGCCTTTCTGTCTTAATTTACAGGGGCCATAAACCGGAAAAACCACAGTACTTTCAAAGTGGAAATTTCACGTTTGGAAAAGAAAGTCTAGCAGAGTGGCCGTATGGGCTAGTGGTCATGAGCACACTGGCTTGAAACCAGGAGTGCACCTGAGAAGCCCTTTAAAAATGTGTGTCCAGGCCCAGCCCTAAACATAAGTCAAAGACGGGGCCCAAGCACATTCACTTGGGAAAAAGCTCCCCCATGAGAAGTTTGATATGTGTTCTGATTAATTGCGTTAGAAGAAGGAAAACAAAAAACCAAAAACAACAAACCAGTGAGTAACGCTTTAGCACCTACCCCAGAGAAACTTCCTCTGGAGTTTTCACTCTGATGCTCTCCGACTCTCCCTACCCCACCGCCACTACTACCCAGGTTCTTACCCCTTCAAACTGCTCTCACATAGGACCCGTTAAAGTCATTCGTGGTACCCTGTGGATCGCTGATAAGACACTGCCATTTGGGGCTAACTGAATTTATTAGGTTTGGGTTATTTTTGAAATTCTCTTAAAGCAGCTGAAAACGCAGAGGTCATGTGTCCCTGAAATTTGGCACTGTTGACATACTGGGCTGAGTGATTCTTTGTTTAGGGGTCGTCCTAGGCACTGCAGCGCCCTGCCCTCCACCCACTAGGTGATACTAGCATTCTTCTGAGTTGTGACAGCCAAAAATGTTTGCGGACATTGCCAACTGTCCCCCAGAGGACAAGATTACCCTGATTTGAGAATCACTGGGCTGGAGAATAATCCAAGATGGCAGATCGGCAGGCATGAGGATGCTTCATGCACAAAGGTGGGCCCTGTAGGAATTCGGAAGTGGGGGAGACCATGGGGCACTAAGGAGTCTGGAGAACTTCATACAAGAGTCTAGAGTGAGCAGGAAACGACATTGTTACCTTCACTTACTTTTTTTATGCTGCTTGTAGAGTTAATTTGAATTTTAACTATGACCAAAGGATGGGAATGACTCTAATTATAGAATTTTAGGCCTGAATTAGTTCATGGCCAGAGTGCCTGAAGAATGGGAGAGACCTTGCCGGTACTCAGGCACAAGTAACAATAGCCCTGAGGAAGCAAACCCTGGTCAGGGGAGGCTGTGGGAAGCCGGAGGGAAGCTGGGACAGATTCCAGAAGGCAGGTCACTGAAGAACCGCTCGCATCCCAGTGTGTCCCAGCACTCCAGAGCCCATGACACCAGGCAGAAGACAGCCCTGGCCCTCCTGGCGGGCCTTTCCATGGCCACAGTCCCCGTTCAGAACAACAACAAGAAAAAATAACAACATGAAGTGTTCTACGCCAGCTGGGGGGCCAGAGGCCTCCACCAGGCCACATTTCTGAAGTCTGGAGGTGGGGGAAGGCGTGGTGTTGGATGCCGTGGTTCACTTTTTACTTCCCCATTGACGAAATGGAATCCAAGCTCAGTGTTTCTGTGGTGTCAGGCAATATTCCTATTCAGGCCGGGTGTCACCTGACAGGCCCAGGTGAGTCATGTCCTGGGCAGTGGCACCGTAGGCAGCTGCTATGTTCCCCCAGGGCTCGGTGTTAATTACACTAGGACCCTGTCTTTCACACTTGTCCTGGATGACACTGTTCCTCCCAGCCACCTTCCCATTGTTCTGCCTTTCCCTTAGTTGCGCTTCGGGTGATTACTGTTTCACATTATTAACTCATTGCCATGGTTTCCATTGGATGTGCGGTGATGTCACCGTTGGTGAGGAATAGAGCCCCCTTTGACTCGGATTACAGCCCGTGACAGCTCCCTTTTCAGCCTCCCTACAGTGCCGTCCGTGCTCACAGTGATCAGTGCTCTTTTACATGGGTTCTGCTTTCACCGGACATGCGATGTCCACTTGGTCCCAGGGCAGGGGCTGAGCAGGGGTTTAAGCTAAGTGCCATAAGTTGGACAGAGCAAGGCAAAAGGCCCGATGGCTTCACTTATGGGTGGAATATAAAGAAAATATAACAGACTCACAAACGCAGAGAGCAGAATTATGGATGCCAGAGGGGAGGGCACTGGGGGGTGAGTGAAAAAGGTAAAGGGACTGAGAAGGACAGATTGGCAGTTACAAAGTCATTGCAGAGATGTGCAGTACAGCACAGGCAGTATTGCCAATAACACTGTAACAACTCTGCGTGGTGCCAGGTGGGTCCTGGAAATAAGGAGGGAGGGACCGCTTTGTAAAGCCTGTGAGTATCCAACCACTATGCTGTACACCTGAAACTAGTACAACATCATATTGAATGTAAACCGTAGTTGGAAAAGTAAAAAAATTAAAGAAAGAAAAAAGGCAGGATATAAATTTAAAAGAAAACCAAGGTGTGCAGGATCAGTGGTTGGCGCCAGGGACAGGTTCAGTTCACGATCAATGAACCAGCCTTAGGCACACGCAGGGAGCATAACCAATGGATCATAAATTCTACATCTTTTAAAGTTTTAGTACTCAGATAGAAAAATTTTTAAATAAAGTAAGTAAAAAGGCATTAAAATCACCTGTTATCCCACTCTAGAAAGCCTGGGGTGTTTCTCACGTAGAGAAGGAATCGCTCCCTGTACAGGTAAGTGTGTTCCTGAGAGATAGCTCACAGATTCAAGGGATTAAGGAAAACGGGACATTATTTTGATCTTTTCCTGTCAGCTGTGAATAGTCTAGTGCCAGTGTCTGAAAGTGACACTATGTGGCATTCAAAACCTAATCGTGAGGGTCTCGGGGTCCACCCATGTTGTCGCAGATGGTGGGATTTCCGCCCCTCTTATGGCTGAGTAGTAGTCCCTAGCATCTACGTGCCACCTGTCCTTTGTCCAGGCCTCTGTCACTTAGGTGAGGACACTTAGGTGAGACTACCATGCTAAGCAAAATGTCAGACAGAAAAAGTGAATAACCGTATGATTTCACTCATAGGTGGAATATTAAAATGAAAGCAAGAGGGGAGGGGGCTAAAAAAAAATGAAAGCAAGAAATGAACAAACAAGAAAAATGAACAAAAACCCATGGGCACAGATGACAGTGTGGTGGTGACTGGAGGGAAGGGAGGTGGGGGTAGGAAAGGGTCAAACAGACGGTGACAGAAGACTTGACTCTGGGTGATGGGCACACAGGGCGACATACAGACCATGCAGCATCAGAGTGCACACTTGAAACCTACATAATCTCATTAACCAATGTGACCCCAGTAAATCTAACCTAAAGAATAAAGATGAAATAATTCTGGGTAACAGAAAACCTAACCAGTGCTTGTATTTCTGATAGAATTGATTGGGCACCAGTTTGTTTCATGCCAATAGAGGAATATAGAGCTTTTCTCTTTAAATAATTTAATCTTTTACAATAAATGCAATGCACTAGGGGCCCTCTTGATTTACTAGACAAAAAGTTAAGAATCCTTCTCCTGTATTCGTAACCACCGAGTAATTGAATATTTTACCAGTTTGGATTTCAGCATCCAAGCCATGTTAAGACAAAGCACAGCCGTGTGGTGACGAGGTTACCCATAATGCAGTTTGCTTTTCTTCCTGCTTTGCACTGACCCTCCTTTGGACTGGAGTTAATATTTTAATCAAGCAGAAATGTGCCCATCCGGGACTGGCAGCCATGCCTGCCAACCTACAGGATTTTCTAGGTACCCATCAGAAGCTATAAACAGTCTGTCAGAGTTGGGACAAATAAGCATCTGTTTTATGACCTGAAGGTGACAAATTAAAAGCTCAACCCCCTAGTCATCCTTGGACACTGTGGCAGAGACTGTTTATGGCTCCCCAGTACCCATGTCTTACCTGTCTTTAGTAGGAACACCCGTCTCAGGGTTCGGCAGAATCCACGGCTGACCAGCAAATGACCACACTTCCCCACCTCCTTGTCACTGCGTACGCAGGGGTGGGCAGAGGTAGCTTAAATCACCCGCCATCGTCGCCTGAAAGATAAACCATAAGTAAAGATACAAAATGACAACAATAAGAAGAAAAGTAATACAAATAAATAATACAATAAAAAAATAAATAATAATACAGGAACAAACTGTTTCGTGCTCACGACTATAAACCTACTTTGGCCCACCTGTGTATGGCCATGTGCCCCCCCGTTCCCACCAAGGACAAGTGAGCACAAGTGATTGGTGCAGCTTTGGTGCTGCATCCCATGCTTAAAACAAGTTTGGTTCAGTTCTTATTTCCCTTCTTTTCATTCCCAGGGGTTCAAATGAAGATGGGGTGTAAACCAGTTTGACTGGAGGGGCTGAAACAGCATCCTGGGGGAGGGCTGAGCAATGGGATAAATGGACCTGTGGGCCCTGCAGAGGCCCCACGCCTCCCCACCTCGGCCAGCTTACTGACCTCCGGTTTGTTACGAGAGAGAGAACTAAACTTCCGTCCCCTGAAAGCCACTGTGTTTGAGCATCTTTGTTACAGAAGCCTATCTCATATCCTGATTGAGCCACAGTCCCCATTATGATGACACGTGGCACTTGAGGTACCCTCTGACACATCCCCACGGGTCCCTGCCTCCTGGTAAGCACAGCTTTGCGTAACCCCCTTCTCTTGAATGCAGGCTCACCTATGACTCTCTGCCTACCAACGGGTAGAAGACCAACACTTGGCAAGAGACTGATGCCTTCAGTCCGTAAGCCCACAAGGACATCAGTTCTGCCAGCAACCCTGTGAGCTTAAAACGGACCCTGACCCAGTCCAGCCTTGACATGGTACATTCTGCTGACACCTTGGTCGTGGTCTGTGGCAGACTGCGAAGGACTGGAACTAGCAAAGCCGGGCCCAGGTTCCCGACCCACAGGAACTCAGAGACGGTCAGTGTGGACTGTCTTTGTTTTGTGTTAGAGTGTCATGCAGCAATAGTTGACTAATGCCACAGGGGCGGGATGTCACTTCTGTACCTCGTTATGTCACACATGCAGTGTGGTAGATCAGGAAATTAGTTCTACAGTATCGGAGATGGAGATGAGCGAGACACTACTGCAGGGTCTCACGGGGCACCACTTCTTTGGTGTGGTCCCTGAGTCCCAAGCCATGACCCTCTGCTTTGGAAGTCTGGAGACCTGATTTATTAGTAAGCCCAGAGTTGTTCAGGCTCCGCGGAGCTTGACTGGCTAAGCAAACTCCCAAGAGAGTTGTATCTGCATCAGAATGCTAACTTGTTTATTTACCCTGAGGAACAAAACTGCCAAGCAGATCAGATAAATTACATCTTTATAAGCTGGAGCTTTTCAAGGCTCAGTTCAGTGCTGCCTTCTTTTCTCCTTCAAGTCTTTCCCCAGAAAAATCTCAAATAAATGCACACACCTATATGCATATATATGTATAAATAAATAGGTAGATATAGATAAAGATATAGGGTTATAGATATAGATATAGATATAGATATAGATATAGATATAGATATAGATAGATCATCTCACACATTTCCCTGTTCAGACCAGACTTCTGTGTGCTCACAATGCCTCTGATTAGGCCACAGCGAGCATTCACAATCAGCCAAGCTTTGATTAGATTCTAGGTCCGGTTAAACCTGCCTGGTCCCGGTAGACATCTGGAAGCCCAGATGAGCATGGATCTTCCTTCTTCCTGGCCTTCTTCCTTAGGGCTGAGTCTTGCATTCCTTTGGAGCCCTGAGCCACAGCTGCTGAAGGCTGACGGCACTCTGGCCACTAATGCCATCGGTCTGTGGCACTTCGGTGCCTACGCCTGCTTTTTACAGACAATGACTTTTACCCACTCACGGTCATGGGCACATCCTGGGCCCCACCTCACATTCTCTCTGCCCACCTTCTACTCCAGCCACGGCTGTGACAACCAGCTTCAGGCACATGGAAACTTGACGGCATGTTGCCTCAGCTGTGCTGGGTTATCTTCTAATTTCCACCAGGTGCTTCTGGAGCCTTTAGGGTAGGACACTCATAAGGCTGCTTGGCACTCACACCGTGCAGCCTCAGTGATGGGAGCTTTAGCCCCAGCAGGCAGCCCTCGACTGAGAGATGCCAGTGGACAGATTGTGAAGTTCATTCCAGGTGGCTTCTCGGGCGTTTCCAAAGGCAGGATCCAGCTCTCCTCGCCCACTGTGGTGATCGCTCTCAGGGGTACCCGTGCATTGGCTTTTTCCTCCCTCTCTGCATCACCCTCCCCATTCATTCCCCCACTCCTGGTCCTTAGGCTGCCTTCCTCAAATCAACTAACTGCCTGCAAGCCCTTAGCTCAAGCTCTGCTTTCCTTTTCAGAGGACCCTGGCCAAGACTTGCCCCAGAAGCTCATTGCACCTGAGCCCTCCCTAGTCCTCTCTGTGTCCCTGTCTTCTGCTGACCTCTCTGGCCTCTAGCTCAGCCGCTCCACTGCCACTACTGCCACTGTCCAAAACAATAAGGATCACCCGTCCGCTGTCCAAGCATTACCTATTGCTTTGGCCTTCTCTACTTAAATGGCCTCCACTTAACTTTAGCCGCCCCCTGGAAATGGACATTGCCCTCCACAGCTCCATTTCTGAAATCTTAAGCATCAATATCCCATCCACGGCACACGAGGTAGCCTCTAAGACAGTCCCCAGGGATCCTTGCCTCCTGGTAGGCACACCTTTTGTGTAACCCCCTGCTGCTGAATGCAGGCTCACCTACGACTCTCTTCTAACCAACAGATATGGCAGAGATGATGGATGTCGATTCTGTGATTAAGTTCCGAAAGGCTGTAAGTTCCTTCCTGCTAGTAGAGTCTCTCCTTTGCTTGCCTCAATGATGCCAGCTGCCATGTTTGTCTCATTTCCAGATCATCCAATGATTCTATTTGTAATCCAACACCTGAGCACTGCGGTGTGAAGTCACACCATTAGGCAGAATGGCGCCACTCTAGATACAGGGTGGGTGGGTGATCAAGCCCCCCACTCTAGATACAGTCCCCAAACTCAGTTGCACATTTCTTTAGTCCCCCACCCTGTGGGATCGTGTGTCCTGCTGCCATAGCACACTGCCCTCTTGACACATGTACACAATCAACACGTATGTAATGAGCACCTATTATACATCAGGTGTTGTATAGTTAGGGATGAAATTCTGAATGACAAATCTGGACCCTGCCTGTCCTTTGTGAGGCTTGTACTTGAATCATTCTGCTTTCCTTGGCTGTCTCCATCACCAGACTGACCTTGTTTTTTTTATAGTTTGGATCCAAAGTATATGGCATATACCACGAATTCTATATATTTCTCTTGTGTAAATACAGAAATTAATGAAAAAATAACTACTGCAGATAACTAAGCCTGCCGACCTACTATATCCAAATTTTCCTGCTCATCACTCTGTCTTTGAGGAATTCTGATGACCTCTCTCTGTCTCTAAATAGCTTTTCTTTGTGATCTTTTTCTGTGAACTCAGTGAGCTCCTTCCTCATAGTTTCTCTCACCTTTCAATCCCTCCAGCACAGCGAAAACAGAAGGAGCCACAAATAAAACAGAGTAGTCTTTAGAAAGAGTGACAAGGGAAAAGATATTTAAGGTTTAATATTTTATATCTTTCATAAAACTGTCACAACGAAACTTCGCAAATGAAATATTCTAAAGGAAACAGTGTTTTGGTATCTTTTTATGTTATTGGTTTTTTTTCATAGATGATCTTAATTATGAGAATGATATTGTTGCCCTGGATGGTGTGGCTCCGTTGACTGAGTCCAGTCTGTGAACGAAAGGGTCGCTGGTTCGATTCCCAGTCTAGGGCACATGCCTGGGTTGTGGGCCAGGTCCCCAGTGAGGGGTGTGTGAGAGGCAACCACACACTGAAGTTTCTCTCTGTCTTTACCTCTCCCTTCCCCTCTGTCTAAAAATAAATAAAATCTTTTTTTTTAAAGAATGATGCTATTAAATCAAAATCCAGTTGTTAAATGCAGTGTTAAGTTTATATTTTCCTTTCATTGTGCAAAAATCCACATTGCACATGTGTGTTATAAAGAAAAGTGCCCACATTTCATGTTTTGAAAAATCTTGGTGCTCTCGACTCAGATTATTCCAGAATAATTCCTTGCTTTACCTTGGACAGCTTGCTTCCAAGCATTTTTGGAAAGCAGAGGTTGTAATCATTTAGATGGATTCTAGCTTTTGATTATTTGATTGTGGCACAGTTTGAGAATCTCAAGACTCTTTGTTCAAAAACATCCTTTTTTTTTTAGCCATAGATCTGTAGAGAATGAGTTTGTGTAGTATAAATATTTAATATATAAGAAACATTAAATATTAATTTATGTTGAAATTGTAAGACAAGATACATAACATACAGTAGCTACATTGAGTAATCAGTGCTGCCCAACAACATGGACAAAGTAAACCCTTCACATTCTTACACCCAGTATTAATCTTTTAAGGAAAGTCCTCTTAGGGATGGCGGATGATATTTGGGGTCATTGTATGAAAGTGTATTTTGCATTTCTCTTCCTAAGAACATCTAAATGAAAAACAATCACTAGCATTGACCCTATTTAGTTTGTTTTCTAGAGCATCAGTTAATGTCTTGAGACACAGCAGTGTTTCTGGCAAACTCCAAGATGTCAAAGGAACCTAATGCCTGGTATTCACTCTCTTGTGTAATCCCCTCCCCCTGAGTGTGGGTGGAATTTGTGACTTACTCCCAACCAACACTGAACCACAACAGTAATGGGATGTCACTTCCATGATTAAGTTATGAAAAATAGTGTCTTCTACCTTTTCAGCCGACTCTCTCCCTTGCTGGTTTTAATGAAAAAAGCTGCCATGTTGAAGAAGCCCAAGGGGCCAAACATGGCCAAGCTAATAAGAGATTGAACCCTGCAGACACCCACGTAAGCTTGGAAGCAGATCTTTCCCCAGCTGAGCCTTCGTACAAGGCTCCAGCCATGACAGACTTCTCGGTCAATGTCAGTGTGAGAGACTCGGAACCAGAGGACCCAGACCAGCTGGGCCTGGGTTCTCAGCCCACAGAAACCACGAGATAGTACACGCACGTACTCTCTGCGTAGAGCACCTTCATCTCATGCAGCACAATAGGAGTGCACAGTGAACACCTGCCGATCCATCAAGGTAGAGCATCACGTGGCTGCCAGGCATCCTCTGTACCTACCTGGGCTGTCTTCATGGCAACTGACATATTTAAAATTGTGTTCTTGTTTGGTTATACCTGCCACAAGTTCTTCACTTTGAACTCTTTGTAGGACAATCTGTACTTTCATTACATGCTAACTTTTTCCCTAAAGATTTTTTTCCCCACATCTCTTAAGAAGCATACGAACTTTCTTACTGAATACCAATAATGTAAATTAGAATTTTTTTATTTTATTTTGAGGAGGAAATCGCTCTTTCTTTTCTCTCTCTCCCTACCCCCAAGTAGAGAGAGGAAGGTGTAGGAAGCTCAGGCTTCTCTGTCTAGGTCTTCGTCACAGGCATGAGCACTGCATTAGAACACTTGGATGTGTACGTAAACACTCAGGCAGTAATGACCATGACCAACAATGGGAGTGAGGTGCAAAGAGAAGACGTTAACAGACCTACTGAGGACAAAGTAATATCCTGTATTTCTACAGTTCACATCCTTGACGTGCTAGGTTGTCAGTAAACATTAGCGGATTTCCCCTACCTTCTAAGGTGATGAATAACTCATCGGAAAAAAACACATTTTGTGGTGGAAGCTACATAAAGAGCCTGCCTTCTCTGCACAGTCATATATTTGCTTTTTAAGAGTGACCTTTTTTAACGACTTTCTCACCTTTCTGATCTTGTGCCTGGTTCATCTCTTGATGGGAGAAGAGGAGGCTGGTGCCACAGGCTAGTGAGGCCATATTTGGGGACACTTGGTCTCTTGATGCCCTGAACGTTAATTTTTCTCACAAGGCTGCCTCTGTGGTTGGCTGATATCTGCAACGTCGAGCCCTTTTATCTTGCTGCACTGGGATATAAAATGTGGTTCTACATGCTCATGAAGTTGGTTAAATGAAATTACTTCGGGACTAGTTAATGGACATCTATTATTTAACAGTGACTTTAAGGTCATTTGCAGCCAGGAAGGAGATGCTAACTTCTCTGTCCTACTTCCCTAGGAAACCTATGTTCATTACTGGAACTATTTGATAAGGACTTTGGCGTGTTTGTTCATTTAGGAGGTGTATTTCCTGGCAAAGCAGGGCTGCGTTGATTTGGCTCTTCATTGGTACCAGAGAGTCTTGGAAAGAGAACGACTTCGTTCTCATCACCACCCCGGTGTCTGAAAGGCTATAAGCTGCTATTCAGAGGTGTCCCCAGGCTTTTCCCCATGTGAATTCATCTTTTGAGCTACCCTCCTCAAGGTCATTACCCAGCTCAGGCTGGGGCTGCTGTTAGAGAAAGCGGGAGAACTTTCTCCTGTTCACTGGTGACCTCCGCGACATCCCCACCTGTTGGCGTTTCGATTGCAGCCGGTCGAAAGCCACTGCGGGGAAGATCCTCGACAGTTGCTTCAGCATCTCCCTGCTGCTCCGTCCCAGGATAGCAGCTGGACTTGCCTTTTAATGGACAGCCATTCAGCCCTCCCAACTGTTAACAAAGTCCCAGCAAGTGTGTATAGCACCAGCTTCTGATGGCTGCTTGGCTCGGAGCAGCCCTGTCTTCTCTGATGTAGGCTGGGCAGGGAGCAGGGTTTTGTGCTGGAGGGAGGCAAGCGACATCTAATGAAATGACCTTGTGAGCTTTTGGCTCTGGACGGGCTTTGCGGGTTGGTCTTGGCTAGCTTCATCATCTGTCTTCATCTCCACATAGTAAGGCCACACTGAAATCTTTCTCTCTTCCGCCTGCAGCCATGGGACGTGCAAACACAGTGCCCACCAAAAGCACAGACCTGTAGAACATGAAGGACCTCCAAGGACATTTATTCCCACCCCACCCCACCACCAGGGAGAAATGGGGAGAAGTGACATGCTAGGCACTGGGCTAGGGGACATGGCTTGGGCATCCGCAGCTCCCAGCTGACCAGGACGATAAATGCTATTTTAAAGCTTTCCAGGGGCACTGAGAGCACAGAGGAGGGCATTAAAATGTGACTGTGTAGCAGGTCACGGAGTGCTCAAAGGAGGTTAGTCTGGAGCTCATTTTGAAGGGTGAGTCAGAATCAGCTGCTAGGACAGTTGTCTGGGGGCAGGAGACCTGAGCTCTAGACCCAGCAACGTCACGCAGATGGCCTTGCTCTAAAATCTCTCTACAAAAAATTATGTGGCAAGAAAATCTAATTTCAAAGCACAGAGAAAAGCAAAGCCATGCTTCTTTCCCGAACTTTTCTGTCCTTGGACCCCTTCAGCAAGTGAAAAGACCAGAGGAACTAACTGTTGACCATGGTGCTTGTCAACAGCAGCGGGCCCAGGGAATCTGGTGACATACACACATATTTTTTTTCTTTTTGTATTGGAAGTGACAAGTGAGAACATTGCTCTCTGTAGTTTTCTACCCTGAAAACCGTAAGGGTTTGCAGATTGGGGATTTCTCAGATTGCACTGGGTTCTTGCACAGGCTGTTCCTGTTCGTACTTTGGAAATGTGAGCTTGCTTCAGCCATTAGCTCTCTACAGCAAGATCAGCGTCCCCGTCTCGGGCTCTGTACTGTTAATGCTTATTTATTAACTCATTATTCACACGTACCATGTGTCTTTTTAGTGTCATGCACTGGACTAGAAACTGCCATACAAAAATGACACAGTTAATCCCTAAGACACGTGCAGCTCAGCAGGAGAGACGAACGAGGAGATCAATGACCGCAGGTGAGGGTCGCGAACCCTGTAACACAAGCATGCATTGAATGGACAGGGATGAGGGCTGCTGCGTGGGAGAGTCAGAGAGGGCTTCCTGGAGGAGGCTGTCCTTGCACAGAGGCTTGGAAGGAGAAAGAGAAATTAGCTGGGTGAATACGTACATACAGATGTTAGAGGTGGGAGGAAGGGGTATGTTTAAAAGTCTTCTGAACACGCGTTTCACTGTGCTCTTTCTTCAGGTACTCTGAGCACAGTTCTAACTACCTAGTGTGTAAAACGTACTTCCAGAATGATTCTACCCACCTTTCTGTGAGTTTGAAAGTTAAATACTCTTGAAACTTGGGCTCCTCACGCAGTGCGTTTTTAGGGTAAGTCTCGGGGTTGGAGGGCACCTTAGCGACCACTTACAGTCCTCTCTGGTGCCCAAATTTTCTTTGCAACATCCTTGAGGAAGAACTTTTCAGGTATTTTGCTGATAATAAAATGAAAATATAGAAAGGATTTTGTAGACTTGAACTTCCACTTTATACTGAAAAGAACATGAAGCATTAAGATTACGAATCAGACCATCTGTAGATGTTGACCTGGAGCAATTTGCTTATTAGCCTCTGTGATTCTCAGTTTTGCCACCTCTAACATAATAACCTACCCAACCCACGGGGTAGTCTCCGAAGTAGACTTTACCCAGTACCTGGTACTGAGTAAACCATAAATTATACACTATCTATCTACTCTCTATTCTACCTAAGTAAGCCCCACCGCCCCCCCATCCTAAATAGGCAGTTGGACCACCCACAGTTCCTCTGCTTACACTTGAATTCACATTTCCTCTCACTGAAAGTCATCATGAAATCTCAGGGAAAGCATAAAAATAAATTTCATCAGGAAAAAGCATGGCTCCTTGCAAGTTTTATAACACTTTACAATGTGAGAAATGAACGCCTCTCGGGAGATGCAGTGTAAACCCGGGGATGTTAAATCTAAAAGAAAAGTGAAGGGAGGGTTTGCGTGGGGGCGTATATGCTGCTCTTTTGTGTCCCTGTCCATGTCCCTTCGAAGGACTAAAGGACCCAGGGAAACATGTGTCGTTGACCATCCCAGCTCTGTGGCAGCAGTGTGATGCATGGACAGGCTGATGGGGACCCAGCACATGTCACTCCCCAGGGCCCAACGTCAAAACTTGCTGACATACAACTTGAACGTATGAACTCAGGTACCTTCTATTTGCAACTAGACACTCTTAAACCCGGTCAGGCTGGTTTCCTTACCGACCTCCCATGCATGCGAAAACCAGGCTTCCCTCATTCACTCTTGGCTATTCCCGCAGCATCTCTTGTCTCCCTTCTGTGTCTGCAAGCCCTTCTCATCCTTCAAAGCCCATCCTCCCAGAAGCCCTCTTTCAGCCATTCATGCATGTGTTAATCTTACAACTTTATCATCATCTCTGAAGTCTATAGGCAGTTATAAAACATTAGTATGCTCTCATTTGTTTCTAATTTCATAGACGATTTCCTCAACTCAATTTTAAGATGGTAGAAGTCAAAAATTGTGCCTGGAAATAGTGTATCAGAACCTGACCCAGCATGTTAGATCAAATGATACGTTATTCTTAAGCCCATTTACTGATCAATATTCCAGAGAAGTAGTCCCAGGTATTAAGACATCCAAAAAAAGTCATACAAGAATGAGTTTTAAGGCACTTAAATTTAAGCACTTTCAAATGAACTGTTAGCTGGGTATCCAAAGAATAAGTAAAAGTCCTATACACCTGAACTCCATCCCAGGCCTTTCTCATGGGAGCATATGGACTTCAAACTGTGACATTTGTTGTGGATCCCAAGCAATGGCGGGCATTTGACACTGCAGTCATTGGATGACTGGGGCTCTGCTCGGCAACCCAAGCACGCAGCAAGCAAGAAGAGGTAGAGGTGCCAGCTGGTGCTAGGATGCAATCGGGGCCTCTTCAAGAGCTGCCCCCCCACTCCCCCATCCTCTGTCACTAAGGAAATGGAAGATAGATTTTTTTTTTTGATGCTGACATGGCATGCATAAAAGAATGAGTCACCGTTGCTGCCCTCCGGGCCCTTGAATCCAGGAGGGCAATAGAGGAAACACACGCATAACGACAACACAGTGTCAGGGGTCAGAGGTATGTGTAGGAATGCACACGTTCCAGGGTCTCAGTCTGGGGTGCTGAAGCAACATGGAAAGTCAGGAAAAGAATCCACGGGGGAGAAGGCAGGTGCAAAGTTTGGTTTTGATTCCGTTTGAAATGCAGGCATTGAAGTAGACACGTACTTACTTCCATTGGAGATCCATCAGAAATGGGGGTGGCCTTGCTGGGAAGGTAGTTTGGAAGGTTGAGGAGAGACACCAAGGTAACAGCTGAAGCAGCGAGATAAGCTGCCAGGCGTGGTGAGCTCCCCTACATGCTGTTTTTTCATCTTTACGTCGATGTTGGTAACACTTGATTTCCCCTCCCTGTGAAGTTCTGGGAGTTATTCTTAGATCTTGAAAGCACTTTATTTAGCTGGCACTGACTAGTCGAGGGGTGGGCTTTCCTCTGGCTGCTGGGAAGTTCCTGGGAGTTTTTAATAGAGGGAAGGGGGCAGGAAGCTACTGCCCCTCACACTCAGGACACGAGCCGAAAGGAGGTGGCCCCTGGTTTGACTGTGACCCCATGGGAGGGCACTGATGGAGGCCACGTCACATCGAGGCCATGTCCAAAACAATCCAGCCGCTTTGCTGGCAGAATGGTTCCTCTGTCAGACAACCAAACTGGAGAACAAAGCATCCTGGGACCTAATTAGAAAGTTCAAATCAGCTGGTATCAGCGCCATACTAGTTAGCTTAAGCACTGTTAGTAATGCCTTGGGCTATTCATGGTGGAGTCCTTCTGTTTAAAATGCTTTCCTCTACAATGCCTTATACTTATACTCGTATGTGCTCTAGGTGGACAAAGCTGCCCCGTGGTGGGCACTTTCTGTGTGTTAAGCGCTGTATTATAGGCTTTACACACACGAGGCTGGCTTCATAGTGTGTCCTTGTGCAATAGCACAGGAGCTGGACCCCACACTTGGCCGAGCTCTCTGCAGTCTCCATCTTGAAACTGAGTAATTTTTGAACAAGGGCCTCGCACTTTTCTTTAACACTGAGCCTTGCCTATTATGTAAGTGGTGCTGTGCACACGCTATTTTCTGTAGTCCTTACGACCACTCTGTGTGATAGGATGGTCCAGGTGATGTCACGGGTCAGGGAAGTGGTGCTCACAGAGCAATTTGCCAGGATCCTCACCATGCCTGAGCTGGTCTTTCCACTCTGGCCTCTGTGACTCCCAAGCCTTTGTTCTCAGTCTGCACTTCTAGGTAAGTGTTTATCTGAGTGTGCTCAGAGCTGGCTTCCAACAGATTCGCCTGGGGAACTTAGGACGTGCAGATTTCTAATGAGCAGGCTCTATGGACGGGGGCCTGGGAGCATGCATTTTAATTCACTGCCGAGGTCCTTCTTGTCTATACTCAAGCCTGAGAACTAAATCTCAATGTCAGGGGTTCCCACCCTTTTGGCCCCGCCGTGCAGGAAACACGTTTCACATCAGGACCCAGCACGCCACGTCACTACAGAGTCCTGCAGTAGTGCTGGCCCCGACTGCCTCTGAGGCCCTGCCCTCCTGCCATTCTGTTCCAGTTCATCTTCACGCCCGCAGTGGTTCATGGTACAGACCGCAGCTCGTAATCTGGGAAATGCGATGTTGCAGGGCTAGAATCTAACACTGGGGAGACTCCAGATGGAAAGAGAGCTCCTCTTCCATTTAGAACTGCTCAAATGAGGTTTTGCATGTTTTTGTGCAAGTCTTGAAAATCTAATTAAAACGAAGACTGCATTTCACAGGAAAATTCACGCGCACACGGACTATCTCGTATCTTTTCAGGGGGCCTCTGGACCTTCCTCTTCCTCAGTCTCCAGATAAATGGTCCCTAACTGAGGTGTAGGTCTCTGCAGAAGCGAGAATAAAGAGTGGGCAGCCTCCCACCATCATGTCACGGTTGTGGAGGGGCAGTTTGAAGTTCTAGGAATTTACTTCCTTTCTTTTCAGTCTGAAAGTCATAGAGCCTGCCACCCATTGGTTGCTCTTTTTTATTTTCTAGTTATCTGATACCATAGGAATGCGGTCGTTAGAGAAGAACGTTGCCAAGGGGTAGTAAGGGTGGCCGGTTGAATGCATTTTTAAGGACTCGGAGGTCATTGATCGACCCGGCACAGATCACGAAAAACAGAGGGTGGGAAGGAGAAAGGATGTCTGTGGCTCCTGACTCGCGTGGGCCCCGCTGGCTCTGGATCAGGAACTGGGACAGAGACGGGTACCCAGCATTCCTCCGGGATGTGTTCTGCTCTGACTAAACGCAGCCACAGCATGTCTCAGGAATCCCCAAGATAGCCCAGGAGTGCTGTGCAACCTTGGAGTTGTTTGGGCAAGCCTAGAATATTTAGCTTTCCTTACAAGAAGGTTGTGTCTAGTCCCAGTGATTAAGGAGCTACTCGGATGCACCCCCGAACCTGAAATGGAAAAAAAAAGAAGCTGAGAAGATGCTGTCTGTAAGGGCCCGGCATTGGCTGCAGACACCCCCATGCTTAGGCACGCTGTCAGCATTAAGACGTGGTTGGGGGAGGGCCCGGGGAGGGGGCTTTAGATCCGGTGCTGCGAGCCTGGTCATTCCTCTCACCGGGGCCGGACCCCGCCCGGGTCACTGCTGTTCAGGGATGAGCTAAGTGGAAACAGAGAGTGTTCAGAAACATGGGATTCAACAGAGTAATTTTATGTCTGGTGAAAATCATAACAAATTTACGCTTGTACATTTGTATGTCTATATTTAAAACTCTTGCATTTTTCTCCAAATTCATTCTTATTGCATTGTGCAACAAACTGTGTCAGTTTTCACCAGATTTGAAGTTTGGAGGGAAAAAGGCCTGGCTTTCCGGCGTAGATAGTCTGAGATGCACCATTCTAGAACAATGCATGCGTGTCCAGAAGCCCAGGAGAATAATTTAAAGACCCAAGCTGTAAACCCCTCCCTCGGAACCAGGCCACACCTACGCGAATACAATTTTCAGCAGCATTTTGGTGGCCAGTGCTCTTTACTGGGGACTTTTCTGATGGCATCACAGAGATTTACCATAAATGGAAGAGAGTCCTTTTAAGCCTGTATTGACATATTTACTTATTTATATTATTTGTTTATAGTTGTGCCTCACCAGGCTTCGAACACCTCTGACAGGCATTGACTGTGCAGTGCAAGAGGCTGTCTCCATTTACTAGGTAGAGAAAATGAGGCACAGAGAATCAACACCCCTGGGACAGGCTGAAGGGGGGAATGAGACCCAGAGTTCCGATCATTCCATTCATCTGGTATGGCTTAACATCCAGACCTCACTTCCTCCCAGAGGAGGTCCTGGGGGGCCGGGATCATGTGCATGCATTGTTTGTTGTTTGAACCTCTTGCTCTTGCAAACAAATGGTCCACAAA
The DNA here is from genome assembly GCA_007922815.1 of Macrotus californicus. Classification (NCBI taxonomy): domain Eukaryota; kingdom Metazoa; phylum Chordata; class Mammalia; order Chiroptera; family Phyllostomidae; genus Macrotus; species Macrotus californicus. Next base: position 46,344 of record VMDR010003338.1, read on the forward strand.
AATAACAGGCAGAAAAGCACAGCGAAGCACACATACTTCTTCAGTAATGCATTAAAGCATCTTACCAGAATGAGTTTCCGCGTGTTGACCTGCAAAACGATTCTTTGCAGTACAAATAGTTGTGGTCTTATCTTGGGAAAGAATGTCAGCAAGCCCACAATAACACATCACAGCTCTAAATTAAAATTGTATTCCGCACTCAGGGAAAGAGAAAGTTTTTGTGATTTTTTTCTTTTTCTGGGTCTGTGGACCCAAGGGAGTGAGTGCTGCTCAGATTCAGAGCCGCCCAAAGGCGAGGAGAACGGAATGGTCCCGTTGGGAGGGAACTGTTGAGGAGCTGAAAGGAGCAAGCCATGGTTCCCAGCGTTATTTTCAATCCACCTCAGTAGAGTGCATGGTTCTATTCTAGGAAGGATGGTTTTCACACAGAAGCACGCATAGCTGTGTTCTGAAGTATGTTCCCGGGTGATTGATTCCTTGGGGCTGCCTAAGACTCCGTGCCAGTCAAGAAACCTACTTGTCTTCTCCTGTCCCCAGCAAGCCCCGTCTTGCCTCCACGCTTTGGCCCGTTAGGTTCTCATCAGAGAACAGGTGACTCAGTCCTCTTCACATAGACTGGTTCTTTCTGTCTTTCAAAATGCAGCTTAACGCTCTGCTCTGCTCAACCCAGTGTCGTTCAGACCCACGTAGGTACGTCCTCATGGCCCTAGGAGCTGCATTCAACCCTGCATGTCTGTGCAGTCACTTCCCTTTATGGGTGCTTTTGGGGGCAGGGGTGTGTTCAGATCCTGGTGGTGCAGCAGTGAGATGTGGTGAGTAGGGGTCCCGGTGTAGCTGATTCAATCTGAGCTCCTCGACTGGAGGGACGATCCCCTCCAGTGGCATTAGACTATGGTAGAGTCTGACGTAGCCCATAACTGTGTGTGACTTTGGGGAACGCCCATAGGGTTGCCGTGGAGATGAAACAAAATGACAAAGGTGGACTGCAGGGCGCTCGGTCGGTGTCCCATAACAGGAGGCGTCCCTGTTTTTGTGGCTCTAGCGCCAGGCCTGGTATGTCGCTCCCTGACTGCTGGGTGCTTTTGTCGCTATGGCTTCCAACGTGTGACCCGCATTTTCTCCTCTGAGACTGACAGGCAGTCCTCACAACTGACACGCCTTGTGTTTCACTAACTACTTAGCCTCCTTGGGCTGGCGCTTGTGAGGTTAGCGCAGCCTGCGCAGACAGAGGTTTCCGGAGCATAGCTAATAATAGTAAAGTAATAATAATAGTGGTAGCAATAATAATAATAATAATAAAAGAAGCAATGACAATAAAATATTATTACTGAGAGATAATTATGATGCTTAGAATTATATTGGGCAGTTTATGGAAAGGCTACACCAATTGCGGGCCCAGGGTAGGGCCTCTTACTTAAAAACCATTCAGGATTTCAAGAGAGCCAAAACGGAGCCTGAAACTGAGCTAAGGTTCTGAGTGCAGGCACGGTGGGACTGCACAGGGTGCACACGCCCAAGGCCAGCCCCGCCTGCAGGAACGGCACTTATTCCCATTGGGTGCGGTTTCTTTCTTTTTGTCCAATAGGCAAAGAGGACTGGAGGGTTCCTAAATCTTGGGAGGGTCAGCCCACCCTGTCTGCCATCTTTTTAGTGGACAACTCAGGCACTTGCTCAAACCACCATGCACTGCTATGCGAATCTTTATATTCAATACCTGTTCTTAAGCGTGCTCTCATTGAATGCACTTACAGTAATGTTTAGCATGTTAGTTGGCTTAAGTAATTTGACCTCCTCCCACTAAAAGAAAATATCTGAATCATTAAAGTTGTAATTAGTCCACAAGCTCTCTCCTAATCACCATCGAGGCCGAGTTTCTCTCTGTTTCTCCTTATGCGTGCTCCCCCCCCTGCCCCGCCCCCTGACTCACAAACACATACTCTGCAGGCTATAAGTTACATCTCTTCATGATTTATTTCCTAACTCCAGTTTGCTCTTGGTTTTAACTCTAATCTGATTTCATCCCTATAAAAACATCAAACCAGCTACATAATCCAACGTGGCCTCTAGGGCCAGACCTGATTTTATTTCACATCTGTAGCAGGTACGTTCACACACTCACTTACACAGTTCTCTGTCCTGAGCACTCACCTCCACTCAGCTGCACTTACGGTCTCAGATTCAGGATGCTGACGGGGGTTTGCAGGATGGGTAAAAAAGACAGAGACGTGGAAGGTGGATATGGAGTCAGCGACACCTATGTGGGTGTCCAGGTGTCCAGGGGAGAGATCCAGAAATGAATGAGAAGAGCTGGGGTTCTGGGCTGGAAGACCCAGTTTTCCAGACGAGTTTGTCATGAAACGTGCACCACTCGGCAATCAACTCACTTTCGATGCTCGGTTTCTTTGCTGGGGAATGAACCAAGAATCTTTGTCTGCTTACCAAACTTTTAGTGCAGCTTACAGGAGATAAGATAAACAAAGGCTTTAGCAAATGCATGTAAACATTGGCTTTTTTTATTTTATCCTGTTATTTTTATTGAGGTATTGTTTCAGGTATCCAGTGCAATGATTCAATATTTGTATATATTGCCAAATGATCGCCACAAGTCTGGTTAACATTTGTCACTCTACCTAGTGGCAAAATGTTTTTCTTGTGGTGAGAACTTTAAAGATCTACTCTCTTGGCCACTTTTAAATATGCAATACAGTGTGATTAACTACAGTCCGTATTCTGTACATTACATCCCCATGACTTATTTATTTTGTGAAGTTTGTACCTCTGACCCACTTCACTCACCTCACTCACCCCCCGGCCCCCACCTCTGACAACGACCAACCTGTTCTCTGAATCTGTGAGCTTGTTTTTGTTTTAGAGTCCACATATAAATGAGATCATATGGTATTTGTCTTTGACGTATTTCACTTAGCATAATGCCCTCAATATCCATTCATGTTGTCAAAAATGGCAACATTTTGTTCTTTTTTATGGCTTAATAATAAATCCATTATTCATTCTTTCTTTGTTAAGCCTTTGGTGGACACTTAGGTTGTTTCCGTGTCTTGGCTATTGTAAGCAATGTTGCAATAAACATGGGGGTGCAGGTGTATTTTCAAATAAATATTTTCATTTTCTTTGGATATATGTCCCAAAGGGGAATTGCTGGATTATACGGTACTTCCATTTTTACTTTTTTGAGGGACCTCCATACTGTTTTCTGTGGTGGCCGCACCAATTTGCATCCCTACCAGCAGTGCCCAAGGCTTCCCCTTTCTCCGCATCTTCACCATCAGTTGTTATTTCTTGCCTTTTTGATGATAGCCATTCTGACAGGTGGGAGGTGATAGCTCACGTGGTTTTTATTTGCATTTCCCTGATGATTAAATGATAGTGAGCATCTCCTCACGTAGCAGGTGGCCATCTGTAAACACTGGCTCTTAAAGAAGATGATAACGAGTATTCATACTCTTATCTGAAGATTCTTTTTCACCTTTCTTTGCCTCTATTACCCTTTGGACCAGCAATTAACACTAACTTGTTCTTTAACTTCTCATTCTATCAAGATTGCATGTTTTCAACTGCGTGAGTCATGTGACCACGGGTAGAAGTGATTATAAAACAATGAGAACATCTCTTTAAAATAGTTTTCAAGGTGTTATGCTTATTTTGAAAAGGCCTCATCTTTCAGTGTTTTAAATGCTTCCTTAAAGCATGGTCCAACCTGATGAATGCAAGAATGAAACTCTCACACTTCTAACATTTAATCAAATGTGAGATTATCCAATTTAATCATCCATTCTCAGTGACTCAGCATTAAAAGTCAACCCTCAGAAGACCGCAGCTTTACCACCACAGAGAATGCACAAAAGCAACAACCACAGGGCTCCAGAAGCAAACACCAAAGAGGGGTTCCTTTCTGGAGGGAAGGGTCAGCTCCACTTCTATGATACAAGTCTTTCTGTATTTATGTGAAAATTAGTCTTAGAATAGTACCAAGCACATAGTAGGCACTCAATAGTATGCAGTTGATTTGTGGCTTAGTGTAAAGGTGTAATTAAGGTTTGATACGAGACAAATAGATAGCAAAAGAATGGTTAAAAATATTACAAAGGAAGTACATTTTTTCGTATGTAAGTAAACCTGGATCCTAGCCATGGCGATCTTCTGAGATGCATATTCCATGATTTTCATGCTTTTAGAAAGCAGCACTTATAACTTTAGGAATTTGGATACTTGCTTTAGAACTAGAAAAAGAAGATAAGGCAAGTAGTAAAAAAAAAAGTTAATCTGAAGACTTGTCAACTGAGATATTTAGCAGTGGCTGGCAAGTGCCCAAGGGGTGACTGTGGAGAGCTAGTTTGGAAAATGAAAGGGACACTTAAACTGGAGTCCTTCACTTAGGAGTGACAATATGCTAAGGTTGTCTGAAAGTAATGTGGGATCTGGAAACATAGGCTCAGACTCAGAGAAGTTACTAGATGTGCGTACGATAAATTCGTCCAGGCAATGTTAACTGAGTAACTCCGTGTTCTAGGCCCTGCCGTGGGCATTGAAGAGGTGGGATGGGGAGATGGCTCATGGTGTCTCCCTTTTAGTCACTATTGGAAGAGAGATGAAGACAAAGTGGACTGTCCCACCTGAGTGACAAATAGGGGGCTTAATTTTTATAGGGCAAACAGGGAAGCACCTGCCAAAGCTCGCTCTTTATCTGGGGAAAAAAAAGAGTATTTCTAAATTGGCTATAAACATAGATTCTTACGTAGTCCACGATTCTTGCGGAACTGCTAAAATACTGACAGTTTATCTGGGGCCAATGGAAACAGGAAGAAAAGTACCAGTGACTGAAGACAAAGCAATTTATAATGATGAAATGTAGAGGTGTCCTGGTGTCACTACAATAAAGCTGAGATAATATTACAACATGTAGATCAAACACAAGTCACCTGGCCAGGAAGGTGTCTTTGTTATGGGTTTAAAGTGCCTGGAGCTACTTGTGGAACCAGTTGAAGCCGTTTAGACAAAAGCTTTTTGGACAAAGGCCAGAATGTGAGGAGAGAAAGCGATTACCTTTAGATTGGAAAAGATCTAGCTACTGCAATTCATTACTCAAAAAGAAAAAAAATTAAACCTGGGTGCTTCTGTTTGTTAAAGGAGAAAAATAACCAATGCACAACATGAAAGGTTATTTGTACCGCGGGAGCCCCTGGCTTTGAACTGCGTAGTCACTGAAAGTGTCTACCAAAATGGAAACTTCACGTGGGAGGGATTTTTCTCTGCTCTGTCTACTGCTCTTTCTGAAGAGCTTTGAATAGTGCCTGGCGCTGGCGGGGCTCAGTGTTTGTGAATGAATGAATGAATGAATGAATGAATGAATGAATGAAAGAAAGAAAAGCCCCGTAACAAATGGTGTCAAGAATTATGTAGGAAGGAAGAAACTCATCCAAATGTAAGGAATGTAACAACACCATGCAGAAAAAAATATTCAAAGGGCCTGAATAAATTGAGTGTATGGAAAGAAACTACAAAAGTGATGATTTCATGCTAAGAAAATCAGTATAAAAACATAAGGAAACGGTTCACCCAGAATGTGGTCCACGAAATCAGATAATCAAATTACAAGGTTGTTCAAAAGGGTGTTGAATTACATTATGTTTAGTTTGTCAGTGCTCAGTGAAAGGTAACTAAACTCTTACTTTGGGGTGGCTACCATACGACTTCCAAAGTCGTGTTACTTCGAGGTTTTGCTTCGTAAGCAGCATTACGAAACTACAGTTTGGAAGGTACAGTGATGTGGGTGCAGCCACACCTACACGAGTCTGCACATAACCAGTCTCTTTACTGGAAGATGATGCTATTCATGCTTATTTCATCTGCATTTTTTCCATGTTGCCAAAGACCAGGGTGTAACTCACCTCCAGTAGTCACACCACGTGTCTCGTCCTTTGTCTTACTGTCCTGATCTGCACTGCCAAGGGATGCGGAAAGGCTTTTGCTGGGAAAGAGCCACCCAATTCCTGAGGACTCCTCTGTGGGGTGGACCTGCCAGCTCGGGCGCTCTCAATGCTCTGTCATCACGTCATTCCACTTCTAACTTTCCATCCTGCCTTTGAAGTGCTTCCTCCTGGCCACGGAAGTACTTGCTGTTAGTTAGTATACACTGGTCTATGGAGAGGCTCACGTAAAAGACTTTTATGAAATATATGTGATGAGCAATTCCTCCGTATGGGTAAAAATGAATGATTACGGTAAAATCACAGAAGAGTAAAATTAGCAGCACTCTGTGAAGCTACTCAGAGTCACGTTGCCACTCAATCAATAATATCTATTGGGACAATAGTTTGCATACTGTGTGAAATCTTATCTGCTTCTGTAGTCCCTGCTTGCAAATTTTAATGATTCTCCTATATTTTCAATTCCTATATGATGCTCCGTAGAAATTCAAAAGAATATGGAGGCACAGGAAATTTTACTACCTGAAACAAGTCAGTAATGCTCAGTTAGGACACTGGGTAGCTACGAAATGTTAGGCACTCTGCTTGGTCTTCAATAAGACGTTCCGGCCCCTGTCCCAGCGCCAGGTCTGGCGGGCAGCCAGCGAGGCGCACAGTGTGCCCAGGGCGCAGAGGTCGAGCTGGCACAGTGATTGATTAACTCTTTGGATGTTGGGGGGAGCAGGGGAGTCAGGGAAGCATTCCAAGAGAAGGTTTTCAAAGACCAACTCTGAGCCCATCGGAGGGGAGGACATTCCAGGAAGAGAGAAGAGATGACTCAAAGGCATACAGCAGTCAGCAGGATGGTGTGTTTGGGGAATTCCAGCAGGGCAGCACTGCAGAGTCTCGGGCGCTGGTGGGAGTGGAAGGGGAGAGATTGAATATCACCCAGACGTAGATTGTGTTGTGAGGTGTGCAGTAGGCCCAGCTGGACAACCCCAGTGAGCTGACCTTGGCTGACACTAGCCACTAGGAAGACGCGTGTAGGGTGTATAATCGCAAGGACTTTTCAATTCTTCTGTGGCCGCATATGCACCGTAAAAGGCAGCAGCTTTACCCAGTTTTTAGCATAAAAAAAAAATATTTTCCCTTAAGGCCCATTTCCATTTCAGTGATCCCACATTTTAAGTGGTGACTGTTAACATGCAAAAAATGTACCTTGTTAACGATAGGAAAGCAATCAAGACCCAATTTATTTTATGAAAAGAACTGATTGTTCTTTTCCTGAAGGACATGAACCATGTTTCTCTTCAGCAGGAACTACTCTTTGTTACCTTACAGAATTGCCCATCTTGTAGTTTTCTTGTGTGGGTTAAATGAAAGATTGCAGATAGCCTTGTATCCTACTGAAACAAAGTATACCCTCCATAAGTAGCTACTGACTGGCCAAGTCCATCCGACATTTGATACATTTAAAGAACAGGATACAAGAAGTGCACAGTTTTATGAGTTCATTATGAAGTCCGCTGACTCTGTCACATTTGAGAAATTCCTTGCTTACAAATGAGTGCAATCTGTTAACACTCATTTATATGAATCCGCCATGTTTTTGTTCTATAAAAAGAGTATTATAATGCTAACTGCTGGGAACTATTAGCTGAAGAATATTCTCTTTGAACAGCACAGTGCTTGGCATGCGGTAGAGGGGTACTAAATAAATGTTGAGTCAAAGAATCATTTAGTAATACCTTCTAATCAAGGCCTTTGATTCTTCAGCCACTAAAACTCCCTATTCTGAATCATTACCTTACAGAGAAGTGCTGTCCAGTAGAGATACGGTATGTCACCTATGAAAGTTTATACCTGTCGGTATGCACATTTGAAACAGTAAGAAGAAACCATTGAAATTAATTTTAGTAATATATTTCATTTAACCCAACATACCAGAATGTTAGCATTTCAATATATAAACAATATGATGCTAAAGAGACATCTTAGATGTTTTTTCTAAGTCTTTAAAATTCTAGTGTGCATCTTATACTTACCATGGGTCTCAGTTCAGATGGCACATTTCCATCAGAACTACTTGGTCCACACTGAGATTCCAGAATATTTGTAGCTGAGAAGGTAGAGTCACAGAGCCAAGTTTTTTTCCAACGTAATTTAAAATTTTTCGAGAACTGAATAAAAAACACGAGCTTGCAAATTGTTTAAAATGAAATCAAAGAAAAAATTCCGTTCCTCCGTGGCACTAGTGACATATCAAGAGCTTGATAGCTGCACATAGCTCCCGTACAGGACAGGGCAGTTCTGGGGACCTCTGCCTCTGCGCCGTACGGCTGCGGGCAGGCAAGGCTCTCTTAGCGCGTGTCAGTGTGCGTGTAGTACCCACGGCTCTTATTTTTTCTTCTCTTTCCTCAGTATTTCATTTCCCCCTGAAACCTTTATTACCCCAGCATCCTCGGTTAGAAATCTCTAAATGAAGCATGCCGCATTTGGCTAATAATCCTAAAGAAAATTACTCATAGCCTTAAAATGCTCCCTTTGTCATTTCTTCATAGTCACAGGCACAAGACGCTGTCTATAGTGACACAAGAAAATTGTGCTTGTGAGCATTCTCGCGGTTAAGCAGGGCTGTGGCCGCAGCTTCAATTCCATTGCTAGACGACCTCCTGCCATTTTAAGGGAGGAAGGCTCACCGAGGGGCATACACTCCTTTTCAGAAACACGATGATTTACTCTAACCCAGGCAGGGGGAATTTTCATTACATAACAAGCCCCAAATGGCAGGCATGGATGATTTAAATGCCATTTTGGGGGGTAAAGTTGTTTCTATCTTGTTAACCACAATTGTGGACTTGAGTCACCCATCCAATAAAGATAGATCCGATAAAGACTCTTTTTGAATGTAGCTTCGCTGTTGTAAAACATTTTTAATGGGTTGATTTAGAAAATAAGTATCCCTTATTATTGTTATGTGATTTTCAGTTAAGTTTCACTGTGTGAACACAGTGTAGCCGTGTAGGTAAGGAATTTGCCCTGGACTTTTAACGTATGCTCTAAAGTCTTGGAAGCCACTGTGCCCGGATCCTGGGCCTTTCTTTGAGCCCTGTCTAGTTAGCCATTAGATCTTACAGGTGTAATGAAATGTACCAGGTGAACAGTACCACATATCACAGTTATTCTCTGTTCGCTGCTATCCTGGTGCATCTGCGATCTTGAATAAGTCAACTGAGTGGACTTTTGTAAAGGTAAATATGTTTGCCTGACTCAACGCAAAGGTAAAGACATAGGATGATATACCAGTGGCCACTGAAAAGCAAAATCCAAGCTATCAGCTGAAGGAGTGATTTATTTTCCAGAGGGGTTGAACACCCTCGCACAGACTCCTGTTTATCCCCAGGGTAGGACGGGTACTATTGTAACCCACGGTGCTCTGGGGCAGCTGCAGCAGGCAGCAGTGCTGCCCACCCGGCGAGCAGCCCCTGTGGGCTGCCGTGGCTCCAGTTCATCAGAAAAGTTCGAGCTGTGCCCTGGCAACCCCTGCACGTCTTGGTGATTCAGGTTGTCGGCAGAGGAGCTGCAAGAGCCCGGCATTCCCAGCTGCACACCGCAGTTCAGTCTGCAGCCGTGCAGTTCCAAAGCGTGAGCTGTGTTTGAGGAGCGGTGCTCAGCACCAAAGGGATCTTGTGATTTTATTTGCTTTGTGAAACTAGGAAATGTTTACAAGACACAATGCTACAGAAATAAATACATAGATGGTGTTCTAGAAGTAAATACATACTGAGTGAGATTTTTTTTCTTAAAGGATCTCTGTATTTGCTATTTTTGAGTCTTTTGGAACATGATGTAAGGGTCAAAGTGTTAATTTTTCAGAAACCACCTTTAATAAGTCAGGATAAAACCATCTGGTGTAAGGCTTCGTTTTCTCACATGGGTGAACTTCAAGACAGAGGTGAAATTGCCCATCTTCAGATTCGCACTGGAAGCTTATAAATTGAATCTATCCCCTTCTGTCTATTGCTCCTTTTATCTGCCCGCCCATCCATGAAAGGAAGTGAAAAAGAAATATCGGAAAGATGGGGAAAGATGATAGTAAGGCTTTTGTCCTAGAGGCTGAGTGTGCAAAATGTAAGCTCTTAAATACGACAGAAGCAGCAACACTGCTTTTGAAGGGGCTGCTGGGTCCCTTACACAGGGACGTGGCAGAATGTGAGCAGTGGCAGGTGGGTGGAAGGGGGAGGAAGCCACCAAAAGGTAGGACAGGGCCAAAATCAGAGACTTCTCTCCTCTGTCCCTAAACAAGCTCGCCTAAGTGACACTTCCTTGTGTCCCAGGAAGTGACGATCAGCCCGTGTAGACGTTGTGACTCCCGGCTGTCACCTACTGCGGGGTGCCGCGGTGGGCACCGGGTGACCTCTTCCACGGCCCCCGTTCCCAAGGAGGCCGCGCCGTCCGGGCCGCCGGGGCGAGCTGCCTGGCCTGAGCCCCTGCTGGAGTCTCTAGGGTCTTTTGTGCCCTGTGCCCAACTATTAGGGTGGCCCCGACATCACCGGCTCCCTGCAGAAGGGGACTGAGAGAGGATTCCGGGGAGGGCAGCGGTTGAGAAAGCTTGGCGACGGGGGCGGAAGAGGGTTTAAGGATGGGGACAAGTCCCGGGGTAGCAGGTCGGCGGTGCAGGAGCCGGGGTCCGAGGCACCCAAGTCGTCCCCAACGACAGAAAAGGGACCAGCGTCCCGCCTCCACCCGGCAAAACCCAAACACCAAGAAAAAGAAAAGGCACCCGAGGCGCTGAGACGCCCGTACTCGGCGGGTGGGGCGCGGGACAAAAATAAACAGGGACCGGCGCGCGAGCGAGCGCGGGAGGGGAGGAGGAGGCGCCCCGCATCCCTAATCAGGGAATGAATGGAGAGGCCCCGCGGCTGGCGCCCGCCCACCCACCGGCCGCAGCCAAGTGCCTCTGGGCGCCGCGCGCCGCGCCCGCCGCTCCTCCCGGCTCCGCGGCGGCGCTGAGCGCGGACCGAGGCAGGACGGGGCCCCGCGCGCGGCTGCGGCACGGCCCGCGGGCGCCGCTCACGCAGGCGGGGCGCCGTCAGGGCCGCGGCTCCAGGGCCCCAGCCGCGCTCGCTGCGCCGTGATCGCCGGCGCGGGTCCCCCTTCAGTCATGGCCCCGGGAGCTTAGCGGGGCCCGGACGCCGCCCCGGCGCCTCCACCCCGCGGCGCCGCCGGCCCGCCCGCGCGGAGCCCTCCCTCGCCGCCGCCCCCTCCCCGCCCTCCGCGGCCTCGTCCCCTCTCCGCGCCGGGGCCGCTGGTGGCACCGCCCGCGGCCTGCGGGAGCGCTGCGCCCGGCCTCGGCCCGCGCCTGCGCCCCCGGAGCCCGCACCCCAGCGCGGCCCGCGAGACCCCGGCCCGACCCCGCCGCCCGCACAAAATGTCGGCCCGGACGCCATTGCCCACGGTGAACGAGCGGGACGCCGAGAATGTGAGTAGCCGCGGCCGGCCCCGCAGCGGCGCGAGCGGACCCTCCTGCGACCCCCGCCGCCCCCTCCGCCCGGGCCGCGGCGGTCCCCGGTCGCCCCCCGCGCGCGCGCCCGCCCGCCCCTCGCCCACCGCCCGGCCCCCGCTGCGCCCCGGCCCCCCGGCGAGAGGCTGCGGGGCTCCGAGTGGAGCCCTCTGCCCGGAGGCCGTCCCGCCGGCGAGGATGGGGCGGTGGAGGGCAGAGAGGCAGCGCGAGGCAGGGCGGGCATCCCGGCGGCTCCTCTGCGCCCTGGGAGTCGGCATCCCCGCTCCAGGCGGGCTCGAGGGCACGACCGGCCCGCTGCCTGTGCCACCCTCCCGTCCTGGCTCTCTCGGCCCCTGGCACCCCCGCCCCGCATTGCCCCATGACTCTGCTTTTTGCAGCCTTGTGTCCACGCCGGGGTCAGCGATGGAAGGGGCGAGGAGGAGGGTGGTAGGGGCGGGTGTGTGCGCGGGATGTGTGCGTGTGTGCACAGCAGTGTGCCACAGCGCTGCGATACTCCTCGGCGGTGACGAGTGGGAGAATTCCACACGCAGCACAGCAGAACACTGAAAAGCCATAGGAAACCAGGCGCTTTTTATTCTCTTCCCCAAGTCAGGGGAGATAAACCAGGGCAGGCTCTACGTTAAATCTCTCTCCTTCTCGGAGTGTCACAAGGTGCGTGTCTTTGAAGGCAGGGCTTTCTGTGTCTTTGATCCCTTTGCCCGCAGGAGTTTTTCTCTAGATGCAGATGTCGCTGGCGTTTCAACTCTGGGAAACCAGAGGGACGAGATCAGTGTGTATTTCCACCTTCTGAAAAGTACAGTTGTGTGTGCGTGTGTGTGAGTTCTCTTGCGGGAAAGACGTTTTAAAAAACCACCACCGAACACCTCGCATGGCCTGTAAATGGGGCCTGGGCTGATTTTCTGACTCGTTTTGAGGAGCTAAAAGGGTAGCCAGTTTTGAGGGGCTGTCCAGATCTCCCTAGCTGTCCAGTTATCTCGTGGACTCTCCAGGTCTCAGTGTACCCGTGCCTTCATAGGGTTTTAAAAATAAAGTAAGTGCTTGAGCAGTAAGTTCTTAGACAAGAGATAGGAGATAGAGGAGATGCAGACTCACCTCTGAAGTATTTGAGGGAGGTGTGAACAGATTCTTTGACCTTGGAGAGTAGGGGACCACAGAGACTGAACGTGACTATGTGAAGGCAGAAGAGATTCTAGGAACAGGCTATTGTTGGAAGACCTGGGAAGACACGTCAGAATATGCTTTTGTCCTCTGTGGTGTGGTGCATTTATAATGGTAAAGATAGTGGAAGTCTGCTGCTCTCATAAATTACCACTTAATTTGCCTCATGACTGTTGATACATAATTTTCATTGAGAGGTTGAAGAAGGTAGGGGAAAAAGATGAAAAATTTGAGAAAAGTTGATTTTAAAGCCAAGTTGGTGCAGAATTTTTCCAGCAGGAACTCTAAAAAGATTCCTGTTCTTTGGTGTGTCATTTCAGTGTGTGTGAAAAGAAAGACTTTTGTTTTAATTAGCAAAACACGTGTGTGTGTGTGTGTGTGTGTGTGTTAACGAACCTCACAAGGGTGAGAAAACATATTTAAAAACTCTTCTTTCGGATTCTGAAGAGTACATAGAGCTCTTTCCATACCTGTATGAATAAGGTACTTTATGCAGACATGAGATAGCGTTATAGAAATGTGAATGCAGCATCACAGGTAACACTCCCAAGAAAGCATCTTTAAGCTAAGCAACAATCACGTGGAAAATTTTCTTGTACCTCTGAAAAGGATTTGGCTGTATAAACTCCTTTGCTGTTTCTGAACATGTTAATTCAAAGTCACTTTCATGGTCTTGTCCCTTGTTGTCATTGTGATGTACATAACTATACCTACAATTATTTGACTCACATCCTGATTCCTCCTAATTGCCATGGAAAGTGTGTATTATACCGAAGCTATTACTTTATCAATAAGTGTACACTCAACTTTGGTTTTGAGCTGGAAGGGCAGTAATAGTGGTGTTTATGACAAGGCCTCTCCCCTCAAGAAACCTGCAGAAAAGGTGAATATAACCCCAAACAGTGTACAGTAGAAAGCCCTGTGTACATAGGGCTAAGGTGGTGCATCACAGGGTGTTTAAACACCTATCCGTAGGTGTGTATCAGAGGGACCATAGTGTGGTTATTTACGTCACCATTGTGTCTCTCTATTCTCTGCGTGGCAGTAAACGTCATTCTCCTTTCTTAATTTATCTCTCATCAGTGAATTAAAGTAACAAACCTGCCTGACAACTAATAGATTAAGGCCATTGTGGCCATCAAAAGAGTGTACATCTGTTGGTAGTGTTCCCAGTTAAAGCGGCATATTTTAAAAACTAGTTGTGAGAATTTACATTCATAGGGTAATGGAAGGCTTCGCGGTCTTTTGCAATATTAAGGACATAGCTGGAAACATTTCATTACCGCTAGAAATGAAAATAAGCAGATACGGTCATTTAAAAAAACATCTTGGCATTTTACTGAAATCATTTGCGGTTCACAGAAAAATTTGTTTAGTCATACACGAATGTATTTGGATTTTTGTATCCTTGGCTGTATGTGATCTCTACCCTTCCCCATGTCACTAATAGACACTGAGGCTAAATTTTAAAATTCGAAAGGGGAATGTTATGGCACCGAGCTTCTATCTACTACCCACTGTCTATAGTAGAGCGAGAAAGAAGGGGTTTCTTTGGAAACATTCTGTGTGTACTTTTTCAGAAATGTTTTCTCAAATGAACGATCTGTGAATGCATAGTTGTTCACAGGCCTCAGACGGCTGAATACAACAGCCCAACCAGTGACTCACTTGAATGGAATAAATACTTTATAGTGAAGTAGAAAAGACATGTCACAGATAATAACGATTAATTTATGCAGAATGGGCTTGAATTTAGGTTGTAAAGGGTAAGTCCAGATAAAGCATGGGTATTTGAAATATTTCTCTTGTTTTCCTTCTGTTAGATTACTTGGGTAATCCCAGAATGGATATAGATAATATGTTACCATTACTCTCGGTCACTTTTAAATGAAGCAAGGACATTTTTTGTGTGTGTTTTGGAAAAACTCGAATGATAGTAATTTTTATGGATACAAAATGTCCACACTAAGCTTTCCGTGTGAAATTTTGATCCGTGTGAAGAAAATTGATTTGACTCCTTTCAGGGATGCTTTCAAGTGGCCTTTGGTTAAAGTTACTTTGAAACTTCTAATAACACTGCTCTGGATGGCAGTTCTTTCTGTAGATCTGAAATTCGCTGTGATGGCTATAGGGAAGGTGGCCACCAGTAAGTAGTTTGCCGCTGGGAATCACTGCTAGTAACCACTTCCCTTGGTTTGCTCAGTACCGTGTTGTGGATTCACTTTGTCTCCTTAATTCTGTGCTTGCCAGTGGCCAGGACAGGGACCGGGAGTAAGTAACACAGAAGAGATCAGTACTATGACATTCCCCTTTGAATTGTTTCATTTGTCATCAAAACACATGAGTGGCTGGCTTTGGGATTCTGATTGGATTATGTCAGACCTTAAGTGTCCCTGTGCCTTAACCTGTCATTCACTTTTCCCAAGAGTTCATTGCCTGTCTGAGCTACAGTCTGTGTGATGTGTTTAGATCTAGACTCTGTGGATTTATATCTTTCATCAATTTTAGAACTGCAGCCACCACCATTATCTCTTCATTGCTTTATTCCTCTGCTCTCTCTCGTGTTTCTGGTGGTCTGATTAGAGATGCTACAAGTTTTTATTCTATCCTACATATGTCTTAAACTCTCATCCGTTTCTTCCCCTATGTTATGGTGTCTCAGCTACAATTTTTAGGAAAGTCCACAGTGTGCGGTTACTGTATGTAATACGTTTCAGTTAGCTGAGTCTTCTTTGCGGTATTTAAATCACTGCTAACCCCTCTGTTGAACTTGTTCTTTGGTGTGGCTAAAAGCAGACAACAGGAGAGCTACCTTTGTGAGGCATTTCTGAGTGTACAGTAGAGAATTGTCAAATATCGGCATACGTTGCGTGGCAGCTGCCCAGTCCCTTTTCATCTTGCATGTCAGAAACGCTGTACCCAACTCAACAACCCCCATTTTCCTCTCTCCTCAGCCCCTGGTAACCACAGTTCTACTTTCTGCTTCTGTTTGTTTGATGGCTTTCGATACCTCATTTAAGAGGAATTGTGCAAGTATTGACCATTCTATGACCAGCTAGTTTTACTTAGCGTCATGTCCTCAAAATATATCCGTGCGTATAATGGAACTTCCTTCCTTTTTATGGTGGAGAAATATTCCATTGAATGTATATGACACATTTTCTTTACCCACTAATCTGTTGATGGACTCTCGGGCTGTTTTCATATCTTGACTATTACGAATAATGCCGTGGTGAACATAGGAGTGCAAATATCTCTTCTAGATCCTACTTTCTATTTTTTTTCTTCAATAAATCCCTAGCAGGGGGATTGCTGGATCTGTTTTTCATTTTTTGAGGAACTCCGTACTGTTTTCCATAGTGGCAGCATCATTGGTGCCCATTTCTCTACATCCTCACCAACATTTGTTGCTGTCTGTTTTGTTTTATTTTGGTTTTTGGTAATGGCCATCCTAACAGGTGTGAGGTGATACCTCATTGTGGTTTTGATTTGCATTTCCCTGGTAGTGATGTTGAGCATCTTTTCATATATCTGTAGACCATGTTTACATTTTCTTTGAAAAAACATCTATTCAAGTCCTTCGTCCATTTTTTTAAAAATCAGGGTTTTTTTTTTATTGAATGGTAGGAGTTCCTTATATGTTTTTGATATGAACCCCCATTCAGATAAATGGTTTGCAGATATTTTGTTCCATTCTACAGATTGCCTTTTCACTCTGTTGACTATTTGCCTTGCTGTGCAGAAGTGTTTAGTTTAATGGAGGGCCCCCTGCCTGTTTATGCCTTGGTTTTCACTGGTTTGGAATCATATCCATGAAATCATTTCTAAGAACAGCGTACTAAGGTTCTTCCCCTGTGTTTTCTTCTAGGAGCTCTGTCATTTCAGGTATTATATTTAAGTCATTAATCCATTTTGAATTGACTTTGGTGTCTATGCGAAAGGTCCAGTTTCTGGACATCCGGTTTCCCCAGCACCATTTGTTGAAAAGACGATCCTTCCCCCTTTTGTCAAGGGTCATTTGACTATACATACGTAGGTTGATTTCTGGGCTCTTGATTCTGTTTCATTGGTCTATATGCCTGTCTTTATGTCAGTGCCATACTGTTTTGATTACTTTGCAGTATGTTTTGAAACCATAAATTGTGAGGCCCACAGCTTTTTAGCTCTTTCTCAAGAATGTTGTAACTATTGAGGGTCCTTGTGGTTCCAGGTGAATTTTAGGGTTTTTTTTTTTTCTATTTGTGTAAAAAGTGCTTTTGGGTTTTTGATAGGGTTTGCATTGAATCTGTAGATCTCTTTGGGTAGTATGGACATTTTACCAATATTCAAACTTCCAGTCTGTGAACATGGGGTGTCTTTCCATTTATTTGTGTCTTCTTTCATTTCTTTCAGCAACAGTTTGTAGTTTTCAGTACACAAGTCTTTTTCCTCCTTGGTTAAAGTTTATTCCCAAGTATTTTATTGTTTTTGAAGCTATTATAAATGGTATTGTTTTTTTTAAATTTTCTTCTTTTATCATTTTTTTTCTTATGGTATGGAAATACAAGTTATTTTTGTTTGTCAATTGTGTATCCTGAAACTTAACTGAATTTGTCTATAGTTCTAATAAGTGTGTGTGTGTGTGTGTGTGTGTGTGTGTAAGAGAGAGAGAGAAAGAGAGAGAGTGAAATCTGTGTAATTTTCTACATATAAGATCATGGTCATTTGGATTTCTTGAATCTGGTTGTCCATTTCCTTCCCCACATTTGATAACTTTCAGCCATTTCATTTTTTACATAAGCTTTTTGTCCTTTCTTCTACTTTTAGGACTCCCATAATGGGTATGTTGGTCCATTTATTCACTCTTAGGCTTTCTTCTCTCTTTTTTATTATTTTTTTCTTTTTGCTTCTCTGACTATAGAATTTCAAACAGCCTGTCTTCAAGTTGGCTGAATTTTTTTTTTTCCTGCTTGGTCAGGTTTGTAGTTGAACTCTTCCGATGAAGTTTTCAGTTTAGTTATTGTATTCTTCAGCTCCCCAAATTTGTTTGATTCTTTTTCAAATTTTCTGTCTCTTTGATGAAATTCTCGCTTCATTCATGCATTATTTTCATGAGCTTATTAAGCATCTTTAGGCCAGTTATTTTGAAATTCTTTGTTTAGGATTGGTTTATATAGATTTAATTTCTTCCCTCGATTGTGCCATTCTGCCCTGTAACTCTGTGTTAGTGTCCACACATTTTAAAAATTCGCTACCTCTACCACACTTTGTAGACCGGCTTGACACATGGAAAGATCTTCTCCATTCAGTGCAGCTGGAGATCCTCAGGGCTCTCTCAGGCCTTTTCTGTTCGACCTGTCTTCTCAACTTGTGTCCCTAGATTCTTGGGTAGTGGGATTTGCAGATCCATTTTCTTAGATGCCCATAATCTGTTGCTCCCTCTGGTGTCTGTCTGCTGGGCCATGGTTCCTGTGAAGCGGCAACACAATGAGCAGCTATTTCTGTTCTCAGCAAAAGGCATCTAGCATTTGCTGATTCCCACCAGCACCGCGGGCAGAACTGGGCAGACAGCAGGCCTTGGGCAGGTCCCTGCAAAGTCAGAGTGCTGGACGCAAACTTGAATTTTTAATTTTATTAATTCTGTCTTTTTAAAAGTTCTAAGATTTTCTTCTCAAATCCGTCTGGCCTTTTTAATAGTCTTTTGGTTCTCACTTATTTTTTTGCAATTTCATCTTCATTTCCTTCAACATTTAACGTATAGTTATCTACAGCCTGCATCTGGAAATTTTATTATCTGAAATTCCTGGAGATTGAGTTTTGAAGAATTGTTTGTGTCTACAGATTCTCATTTACTGTGGCTTGTTTCTCTTTGAATTTGCTGGGTTTTGCTGATGAACCCCTAATTTGCCCGATTTTTCTCTGTGTGAAATTTGGGAGTCTAAATTGAAGATGACTTCTTTTGACTAGAGATGATCTAGAAGATGACTAGAGAAGGTTTGTATTTGCCCCTGCTGGCAGTCCCTGCTGACCTGGTGCACTGCAGCCTTCTCTAGGGACCCTGGGCCAGTCAGGGATCTTTAGGTTCAGCTCTCCTACTGTGTAGCGCATCCAGTGCTTAGTATGTAACCCCCAGGGCAACATTCTGCCATGGTTTGTGGCATCTTCCAGGGGGAGTTTCTTTTGTGTGTGTTTACTCATTTGTTTTTGTTTTTTCCCCAGGATTTTTTTTTCTTCAGGCTCAGAAGTACACTTTTAAAAAGCGTGTTTTATCTCAGAGTACACCTCACAATATTTTGCCTGCTGTAGAAAGGCTGGAATACACTTTTTGAAAATGGTGTTCAGGAATTTCCGTACTTATGTTACTGCTGAAATTGTCATGTCGGGACACTTAAACAAATGGATGATTTCCTAACCTATTCATAAATCTTCCAGATCAAAAAACCTTAGTACATTTTGGAAGCCATCGGTTGTGATTATTAAAATGATTCGTTTTCAAGAACATTTCATTGTCATCAGGGGAAGTGTTTACTAACATTTTTATAAAAAGTGTCCACATAATTAGCAGATAGATTAAAATATGGGTGTCCTATTTAAATACATGTGCCCAGCAATGTAAACTCGTGTTTGTGTGAGGTGCCCTCTTTAGCCACGATGGTCATTGAAATCAGGTACCAGTGTGAACTGAGCTTACCACCAGCCTTGCGGACACCTCTGTGTCACAGATTGTAAAACCATGATTGAAAACATCAAGAAAAATACTTATATTGCATAATTAGTAATGTTTGACTAATCACCAAAAAGTTGGTATCATGAAAATTTAATGTTTCCGTAAACTTTCACCTTTCTTGTATCGTTTTTTAATGTCCATAGCCTGTCAGCATTTCTAAAGTTGCCCACACATGAAAAATTGAAAGGTAGGGGCACTTGATCTAAATTTTGAAGACCATTCTACACCACAGAGTTTAGCGTTGGTCTACGATTGCAATGCGTGTAAACTTGATCTTCCCAGCTCTGTTGAAAGTACCTGAGATCAGGCATTACTTGGCCAGTGTCACTTCTGTATGTCCTATGTATTTGGGGGGCACTCAACAATGCAATAAATCCAGGTCATCTATTCTCAAATACAGTGAATTTGTGAAGCTGCTGAGGAGATCATTTCAAATTCACATTCCCTAACCCTGCTCCTTCCGACTCTGTGTTCTCACTCGGTTTCTTTAGGGTGAGGCCCTGGAATCTCTGTTCTCATAAACCCCTGGGCAATTCTGATGCAGATACCCACTGGCTAGGCTTTGAAAAACACTGAGTTATGCAGTTGATGATGACATTGTACTGAATCTCATCTTTTGATTGAAATCAAAACGAATGGCAGTTGATGTTTATCGTGGAAGGTGGGGTGGGACCATGATGAATCAGTCCTGTTTGCAGGTGAAAAGCGCAGTAGAAAAATAACAGGGAGTTACTCGTCTGGCCTGGAGAGAATAAGGCATGTGTGTGTGGTGTTGGCATGGCAGCAGAAGGGGCTGGTTAGGGGTTTCCCGTTCTCGCCCAGCTTTGTGGGCTTAACCATATTGGGAGCTGTGGGCGACGACAGAATACAGGACTTCACTGTCAGTGCCTTTGGTTACAGGCCAAGTGTTTTTTTTTTCTGAGAAAATATTATTTAATATTGTTTAGATCACTGGATCCATATAGTTCTGGTCGTAAACAAATCAGAAGCTCAGAAACAGCTCAGAGTTTTCATGGAACTCCCTTCAAAGGATATATAGTTAACAGGTTGATTCTAAACCTTTAAAGCGGGAGCACCTTTCTTTTGGGGATCAACAGTGCTGCTTTCACTCTTTCAAAAGAGGGTTCGCTTTTGTTTCCGTCTCTCTTTGTTTCATCTCAGTTGGAGACCATAGAGATAGCAAGGCAAATGAAACCTGTCCCCTGCTCGGGAGCGACTCAAAGCCCAAAGAGGGAGACAGTCGTGGAGACAAACAAGTGCAGTAGAAAGTTACAGTTCCTTGTCATCTGAGCGATCGGAACACAGAATACAGGAGCGAGGGCGGGGCGGGAGGTGGTGCTCAAGAAAGGTTTGCCGCCCTTGAACTAGGCTCCGGAGATCGGCCCTCCACTGCTGAGTGGCTCAGGAAAATGGAGTTGGTGGGAAGAAGAAGAAAAAGAATATTGGGTTGAAGGAGCAAGAGAAACAGAACAAAGGCCCCGAGGAGAACAATAGCCTATTGGGGGTGGGGGCAGACATTAGCTAGAGGACCAGGCAAGAGAATTGGCAGAGCCCTGCGTGCCTGAGCAAGAACTGACCCTGCAGACACCTATCACCATTGGACGCTGTGTATGTAGAGGGTCAGTGTGATTAGATTTGTATTCTGGGTGTGCCTACATTTTTAGAGACACTCCAGTTTTTGAAATTAGTGGCTGCTTTCTCGTGACCCATGAAAAAGCTTTTATGATAGTATTTATAGAAACTGTACTTGGCATTTTGGGGGAAGAGTTTGATGTCAGTGCTAGTGACGAAGACTCTGTCCTTGACCAAACCTCAGGTTGGCTCCTCTGAGTCTTCTTAACTAGGCTTTGACCTTGGCCTTCAAGTCTGTCTGTCCTATCTCTGCAGGGCCTGCACACCAATCTAAGCAAGGAATTCTGTGAAGTTGGTTTAGTGAGAATGACCCACCCTTGATATCTGACCACCCTGGATAGCTAATCAAGTTCCTAACCCCCTACCTTTGATGTCTAAGTTCTTGGCCTGCCTTCAGCAAGAATCCTGTTGGGCTGGTTTAGCCAGAATCCCCTCTACCCTTGATGTCTCCTCTTAGGAGTTTTCCAGCCCCTGACCCCCTCACTCTGCACCTTGGCTGTGAATCCCCAGCTGTGATTGCCGAACTCAGGATTGATCTCTCTCCCCCATCATAACACCCTCATTGCAGTGATCTTGGGTAAAGTCTTCCTAACCATTTTAACAAGTGTCAGAGAATAACTGTTTCTTTAACACCAGTTAAGATTCACATTTCGTAATGAAATTCCCTACATGGTTCACGAGGGGGGTCTGTGTTGGGAAGGAATTTAGAGAAGCCCATAGTCACCACACAATTATTAGTGGACCAGAAATGAGAGCCCTCTCCAGACTTAGGGCAGAAGAACAGGGTGGTATGAAGGGCGTGGTTTTAGCAAATGCTAAAGGGCAAGGATTTAGCAAATGCTAGGACTGGTCATTCATTATCCTTTTATGGCATCCTGTCTTTGTGATTTTAATCAGTGGTCACACAGTTGACCCAAGGGGGTTAATTGTTTAGCTGCTGAGTCACTAGCTAGTTGATCCTGGGTAAGTCATTTGACCCTTCTTCCTTTCGGCACTTACTGCACATCTCATGTCGGTACTCTCCTCTAACTCTCTGATGTCCTTGTCTCCGTAGAAATTATTTATCAACTGAAGAGCATTGGTAACTCATGCCTTTGATCCTTCTGGCCCCTCTAGATTCTTTCTGTTTACTGTTGAAATAACAAAAACTAGAGAGAAATGAATTATATACCTGTGGCCACTTGTTTGAACCCAGGGGATTGACTCACTAGTAAATTCTTAACTGCGGGCATCCAAAGAACATGCTAAGGAGGAGAAGATCGGCAGGAGCTGGGTGGACCACTTCTGCTTTTCTCTGTTACCTTTCTCTCCAGGAGAGGGCAAAACCTACGGGAGTCTTCTCTCATCTCTGCTCTCCCAGAGGGAATTGAATATTTATCACGCTGCCGATTCCACCTCATGGGCATTTTGTGAAAGTGTTTTCAAACGGGACTGTCTGTAATTTCCTGAAACCGGCCCCGGGAAAATGCCGCCACTCCTTGAGACCAGGAACCGGTTCCCGTTTGTCAAGCGAGGGTGCCTGGAATGCCTGGCTTGCAGAAGTGTTCAGAATTGCCTGCTGTATTTTGTATTAAAAACAGCGAGAATATGTCAGTAAAATGCGTCCGCCCTCCTGAAGTCCTTTAGCCCAGTGCTATGCACATGGTAGCTAATTGAGGGATGTTTAGTGAATATGTGCAATAAAGATTCACTCATTCACTGGACAAGTTTGAAGTACTTTAAGAATCTGAGGTGGTGCTATGTAGATGCGATATTTGCTTTTTAAATTCTGGTCATTTTTTAAAAAATGAACTTCTGAGGTGTTTCGGAGAGAGATAACCCCCCAAACTTCTGTATTCACGTTCACAACTTAAAGCCTTCAGTGAAAATTGCACCGTACTTCAAAAAGTTTACTTAGAAAGTGTATTGACATTTAAGTTGACGTGCTTATTAGCTTATATTAGGGAATAATTACTGGATTTTGTTAGATTTACTCACTATATTTGAACTGAAGGTCTTAGAATAGAGCTTTGCCTACAGGAGTGTTAAATTAAATCACATTTAATGATTTAAGAGCAAACATACATTGTAATTTTTGGCATGAGTTGGCTGTAAGGTTTTTGTACTTGTAGGAGTGAAAGAACTAGGACGTTTCTCAAAGAATGTAATACCATTATTATTTTTAGATACAATTTAAGCAAATATTTTTTCTTTTATCCCCTGGGGACTTGGTGGCTGGCTTCTGGTGAGCAGGAGTGAACAATCCCCCCCGGGGATTTTTGGCGTGCAGAGGAGGGTGTCTTAGGGAGGTGTGCAGGAGGGTATCTTAGGGAGGTGTGCAGAGGAGGGTGTCTTAGGGAGGTGTGCAGAGGAGGGTGTCTTAGGGAGGTGTGCAGAGGAGGGTGTCTTAGGGAGGTGTGCCTCCAGGAATAATATGCAGACTCAGCCGCCCTCTGTCCACCTCCCAAAGAGGAGAAGTGCCCTTTGTACAGCCTGGTTCAGATGCGGAGTCAGCGTAACTTCTGGGTTAAGCCCCATGCTCAGAAGTGAGACTGTGGGTACAGATCCCAGCTCTGCCGTGTGTTGGTTCCGTGACATTGGAAAGCCAAGGAATTTTTTTTGTGCCTCACGTTCTTTATCTGGGAAAAGGCGTAACAGTTGTACTCACCTTCCGGGGTTGCCGTGAGGCTTAAATGATTGAACACATGTGAGGATGCCCTTGGCACAGTGCCTGGCACCTAGTAGGCATTCTGGCAGTATTAGCTGCTGCTGTTGTTGCTATTATTATTATTATTATTATTACATTGAGCTAAAGGAAGTAGATATGCCACAGTTTTAAGTGCTTACCCCTGGGTCACTGGATTATAACACAATTTTAATATGTAAAAACTTCTGTACTTCAAGTCATAGGTTTATATTCCTTTTTATACCAAATCTAATTGGAAAATTACATTAAATTTTAATGCAAGCATTGTACTGAATTTACAGTGTGAAGTGTACTTTCTGGTTTGCTACATCCACTGTAAGAAAGCCCAGTGGGGAGCTGAGTAGCATGCAGGTGACTCGGTGAACGAGGAGTGAGAGCCGTGTGCCAAGGACCGTAGTTGTTCAGTCACATGCACGTCGTCAGTGGGCAGACACCTGTCTATGGCGCTGTGTGGTGCTTACGGGCACAGACTTTGTAGACTAGACATCCCTGGGGTTAGTTTATTCCCAGTTTTGTCATTTATAAAGTGTGTGTGGCTTTGGCATCTTTCCTTACCTGCAATAATACACATCTGGTTGGTGGGGTTTTCAGCTGTAAGTTATTAGGTGTGAGAGCAACCCAGTTTCCCCTTGGTGGTCGTGATCAGTCCCCCTGGCCAGCACGATGACCCCCTTCTTTGCCTAGCGATTCACTGCCATGAAGCAGTGTCACTGTGCCATTTCCTGGGACCCTGCTGGGACCCCTGGTGGAAGCGTTGCTCCCTCAAGGTACTGAGACTTCCGTGCTGGCAGAACCCGAAGGTACAGAGACCAGAAAGAAAACAGTCACGGGTGGGTCACCTAGGTGAAATAGTGAGAGGAACCACTGCCATTTGACCTGTGCATCTGGGCTGTGGGAGAAACAGCACCATAGACTAGTCACCGATTTGGAGGACGTGTCGCATCCTAGAGGATGTTACCCCAGCTCTGCAAGGTGCTGTTAAGGTGCAGCCGGTGTCACACAGAGTCTTTAAAAAGCCATTCACTGGTGTATCATTGCCAGCAGCTTCTGGAGGTTGAGGAGTGGAAAGAAGGCTGGTGAATTCTTCAAGCACTAGCCCATCGCCAGGCTTCGCTTGCCATAAAATCAAATCCTTCCTTAGAAGCAGTGCTGCGCAGAATACGTGAGAGTGAAAAATGTATTCTGTAAGTCTGCCCCTGGAGGTTTTGGCATAAGCATTGTGAATAGGGAGGGCAAATCCATATTAGCAGCCAGTGTTTATTTCAGAGATCGCAACCCTGCCCCTCCCATGATGAAAGCAGGCCAATAGCAGGCACCTGCCACCAGGTAACAGGCGAACCTCACCCTCGCTACCCCGGAACCGTGGTGTCATTTGGGGAGCTCAGTGTTGCTCTCTGCATTTGGCTGCTGAGCCTTGGTCTGTGTGGCTGGGGAGATGGGAGGCTGGAGAAGGAGGCTGACCGGCATCTGCAGCACCAGCCCTCTGTGGCGGGCATTCACACGGGACACGCCTCTCTCCGCGTGCTGTGCTCCCTCAGGGAGATCCAGTCTCCTCTTTCCTTCTTGGCATGAATTTTCAGATCACGTTCCTTCTAAGTCCTTGATCATGCAGCCAAGCCCCAGGCACCAGTCTGTGGATGTCTGCAGATCCCAATTTCACACTCTTTCTCTTTCTAGACAACCAGGTGCAATGCTCGAAGGTCCACCCACTGAGGAATTTTCTCTGTCACTCTTTCTTCAGGGCCACCCCAGAGTGGGGCTGTGGTGCTACAGCTGTCCTCTTTGGAGTGGGACCAGCATATTGTGCAGAACCAACTGTATACGAGACTTGAAGTTTTTGATTCCTGTATCAGCGGGTCACAGGGAATGCCCCAGGAAGCCAGTGCTGTGGATTTAGACAGACCAAGCCTGTAGTGGGAATGTGGTTAGGGCCATATCTCAGCCAATCACACGTACAACTTGTGCCTCCAGGACTTGCCTTCTCTCGTCTGTACCGCTGCCATTTGACGGTGGAGTGTTGCTGTGTGTATCTGATTTTCTGGCCAGGTGAGTCAGACGACACCCAGTCACCATAGGAAACTTGTGTGGAATGCTAACTGGGTAGCCTGTGGTCACCTCCTCCGTCTCTCCTTGGCCCCATAGCAAGCCAGACACTGTTTCCCCCAAAAGAGAATAGTTCCCCCAACAGAGAAGGCACAGCCTGGCCCCCAAATCTTGGAAGTCTGCTCTGTGATTCACGCATAGGGACCTGCCAAGGGCCCAGCACTTGGTTTCTGTCTGCCATGGATGCTTTCAGCTCCAGTGAGGAGTCTCCTGATTCCAGTGACAGACAGTGTGATGACAGCCTCACACCTGTCACTGACTAATGACGATGTACACTTCTTAGTGTGCTTATTGGCCACTGGTATATTTTCTTTTGCCATGTGTATGTGTAAGTCTTTTACCCATTTTAAAATTGGGTTGGCTCTTTTTGGTTCTTAAGTTGTACAAGTTTTCCTAAAAATATATTCTGGATAAAAGTTCTTTATCAGAAACGGTGCCTAAAATTCAAGGAAGGGCCACAGTTGGTGGTAACGGTTTGGGAGTCACATGAGTGAGGAAATTCACCCAGGGAAAACGTGTCCCGAGAAAAAAGAGGGGAGTGCCAATACTATAGTGGACTGAGTGGATGTGGTCCCTCCCTTCTTGCTGCAAACACGCGGACAGGCTTAAATATAATTTCAAAACGTTCGTTAACAGCGTAAGTGAGATGTAAAGGAGGCAGGAGCAAAGAGAAATCAAAGCTAGAGCGGTGAACACAAGGCAACAGCGTGGCCATCCTCAGGGCTTGGGGGGCCAGTGTGCGCATGCGTGCTGCGGTTCCCTAACCTCCTGGGACAGGAGGTGTGGCGTCAACGCCACCTGTGCAGCGGGGACTGGAAACGAGCTTCCTGTACGAAGCTCGGAGCCTCCAGAGGTACACCACCGTGCAAAGAAAACGAAGCCACACTCTGCTTCTTAGCTGGGGGAGTTGACAAGGAAGTCTGCCATCCACCCAGTGCCTTAAGTTGGGGGGGAAGGTTCCTCAAAAGAAATAGGACCCCAACTCTGCTGCTGGGTGTGAGGTACAAACCCCAAACTGAGAGATTAACATCACTGTAAGAAACTAACATAAATGTAGTTTCATGACTGTGTTAGACTCTGGTAGAAACAAATGACAAATGCTTAGTAGAATGACTGTCAGATCTGGAGCTCATTATTAGACTGTCATCAAAAAAATTCTTTTTTATGGATTACACGAGGAAACTAACCATCTTTGAGTTGTGTTATTAAGTGTAAAAACAAACAGACAAAAAAAAAAAAAACAGAGAAATCGGCTCCGAGAAATAATAGAAGAACA
Organism: Macrotus californicus; assembly: GCA_007922815.1. Lineage (NCBI taxonomy): Eukaryota > Metazoa > Chordata > Mammalia > Chiroptera > Phyllostomidae > Macrotus > Macrotus californicus. The sequence continues at coordinate 73,356 of VMDR010003338.1, forward strand.
ATCTGACATTAATGAGAATATAAATTTTTAAAAAATAATTTTTTAAGGCAGGACTAAAAGCTGTAATGAATAAGTGAAAGGAGGAGGCTAACTAGAAAGAGAGCTAAGTGGAAATTCGAGAAATACATAGCCCTTGAAATTGAAAGCTCAATAGAATGGTCAGCAGATTATTCCCAGCCAAAGACAGCCTTGCTGGACTGGGATATTCATCCGAGGAAATGACTGAGAATGAATCA